>CANYCX011623038.1:0-14377 GCA_948193385.1 Breynia disticha f. nivosa | reverse complement strand
CATTTGTGTTCATCAGGATCAGAACCTAAACATATAATTTTATAAATTGTAAAGTGAACTCTTGCACTTTTGAATTTCCCAAACTCGTCATTTTCAATACGAATTATCTTATTTTTATTCACTATTTCCATGGTTTAAATTTTGGGATCTTACAATTTTGAAAATCAACTTGTATATAAATTGGAACATCGTTTCTCTTTTAAAAACAAAAAATCCATATTTTTGTCTTATGTAGAAATAATTAGGAATTAAAATTGGGCATCACATAAGGTATGTCAGCCTTATGGAGATTGGTGTTATGAACAACTTCATGGAGGTCAAAGTCGCTAAAAAGTGGGGACTAGTTGGCTCAAGGCCATCAATTCAAAGGCAAAAATCACATACAGCTTGGTAAGGAACATCTGAGTAAATATCAGTGAGTTGCATGGTCCTTTAAACTTTTCTATTATGTTGATGGATGACTTGCAAGTTGTACTTGGTATGAAAGTTTTGATAAGAGGGATGTTTTTTCAATCCCATCAGCCAACATGATGTACATCTGTGGTGATGGAAGCACAAATATGTTTAACATAAGCAAAGATCCTCTCCATGCAACTCAAAAGGTGTGAAGAAGGTATAACCGACATTCCTTATTGTACTAAAAGAAGTTGTAAAAATGTCAAGTTTTAATTTGTTGCCTAAGAAAATTGCTCAAGTCCTTGATGCGTAAAAATACTTCATGCCTCCTGTGTTGCCAATGAAATTGCCCTCTAGATAAGAGGTGGATCATAAGATTGAGTTAGAACCCAGTTTTAAGCCATCATGCACGGTTTCATACCGCATGACACCACCCAAGTTAGAGGAATTAATACATCAACTTAAAGAGTTATTGGATGCAGGCTTCCTCAAACCATTAAAGGCTACTTATGGTGCATTGATGTTATTCAAGAAGAAGCATGACAGATCGCTTCGTCTATGCATCGACTATTGAACACTAAACTAGGTAAGCGTGAAGAATAATTACTCTGTCCCTCTCATTGCTGATTTGTTCAATCAATTTTAGGGATGCAAGGTGGTTTTCCAAGTTAGATCTAAGGTCGAGGTACTATCAAGTTCAAGTTGCTAAAAGAATGAGCCAAAGACTACTTGTGTGACGATATATGGAGCATTTGAGTTCTTGGTCATGTCATTCGACCTCACCAATACGTCGATGATATGTTTCACACTTATGAATAAGGTTTCTTAGACTTCTTTATTGTGGTTCACTTGGATGATATTTTTGTATATAGTAAGTTATGCAAAGACCAACATGAAGACTTGTCTTATATGCCAACAAGACAAGATGAAGCACAACTCTCTCGTGGGTTTGCTACAACCATTGGAGCTCTATTTGAGGTACTATGTGAGAGTTAAACTTCTTCATGAGCTTCATCTCTAAATCAATAGAAAAATGAAGCACATCAATGCTTTGTTTAAGCCCTATTTGAGGCACTATGTGAGTGCCAATAAACAAAATTAGGTGAAGTTACTTTATGTGTCCTAATTTTTGTATAACTTACAAAGAACCAAATCAACTGGGGATAATCCATTTGGTTTGGCAATGAGACAACAAGTAATGGTGCCACATACTTTGGTTATGGGTTATCGAGGTAAGAATCTGGGGGCATATTATGTGGAGAAGAGAGTGTGTAAACTAGCATACCAAGTCAAACTTCCCTGTCACTTATAGATTGATCTTGTGTTTCATAAGAGCTTTCCCAAGCCATACTGAGCGAAAAAGAAGGATCCAAGTAGGGGCAAATCGAAGTGTGCACCACCCATTATAACCACTTCTCATGGCAAAGAGGTGGACAAGATATTGGCACATCGAGTCATGAGCAATGGTTCACATCCATCTTATGATGAATACTTAATTAGTTGAGAGGTTAACCAGAGAGCCAGACCATTTGTAAGCATGAGTTATCACTTTGGGCATACCGAGATAAGATATATGACTTCCACCAAGACACAATGAAGAGGTCGTCAGGATAGGTGGGGAAGAATGCCACGAAGTCTCTTGATAAACGTCATTTTGCACATATATTTCATACCTATTTTTATGAAATTTATTAAGTTTTTCAGCCAATTCGGCAATAATCTACATGATTTTTATAATTTTTATGTCTTCAGGTCACTCGTAGAACTTTAAGTGCAAAAAGGGAGAGTTCAGGTTGAAATGAAGCAAACGATTTACAAAACAACCTTAGCAAACTGTTTGCCAAACTGTTCCATTTCACCAAAGTTACAGAAGCAATTTGAAGGGTCAAAATGGATTGCAAAACGGTTTACCCTAAACTGTTTCCCAAATTGTTTGATGTTACTGGACAAAATAGAAGACTTTACGAGGATCAAAACGGTCTGAGGGACGGCCTTGCCACACTATTTCACCTAGAAAATTCGTGCTGGACTCTAGGAAACGATCCGCAAAATGGTTTTTCCAGACCATTTTGCAAGTCATTCCCAACTTACTAGGTTGATTTTAGGGTTCACATATAAATAGGTTTTTTTAGAAAAATCAAAAGGAGAGCTTAAAACTAAGAGCCATTAATACACTAAGGAGCTGATTATAGTAAAGAAGAGTAGAGATTTGAGCTGGGACACCACCACACGAAGAGATTCCTGATCTAAACTATAGAATAGTTAACTCTTGTAAGGCATTCCATGGGTTATTTTTCTGTTCTATTGGATTCTATTTGTTTTGGTTGTTGGTATAGTCATAAGATGAACTAAATTTACATGGATATCTAGATTAGACGAGTCATTTGATGGAATATGTGTTGTAATGTTAATTGTTTGATGGTTTCAATGAGAACTATTGAGATTCAACTATATTGTTAGTAGCTATTGGTCTTTGAGCTAAATTGTTGACTTCATATTGATGAATTGTCATATGGATTAGGTCTTGCATTGTTGAAAGGAGTTGCCTATAATTCTAGAGATAGAATTACAGAACTCCAATGTATTAGTGTAGAGCTAATAGAGGAATGTATGAAACGATAATGCTGGATTAGGGGTTTTAGTTTAAAAATGATTTTGGCTAGTCAACTAAATCTTAGATGTTATTTTAATCGAGAGATACTTTAACAAATAATAGGCTAATCAACTAAATCTTAGTTGTTAATTTAATCTAGAGATACTTTAACAAATAATAGACATTCACGCGGTCCAGTACTCATTAATCCTTAAATAATTAAGTCACACACATATGAAATCTTAGGAGGATTCGAGTCTAGATATCTACCTGTTCCCATTTGAATTCAACCAATTCTATTACGTAGTTTGCATCTTTCCTATCTTTTTTACTTTAGTTTAGTTTATTATTCTTAGTTCATAGTGTTAATTTACAAACCTAATTTTATTAGATTAGATAATACGTTAGGTTGATATTATTAGTAATTGTTCATCTCTACGGTATCGACATTCGATACTTCGATTGCTTTATTACTGTTTGATAGGTACACTTGCCCAGCGAGCTGTGGTATTAATACCTGTTCCACATATCATAGAAAAATCTATAAATGTTCTAAAATTCATTAGAGGCTTAGAAAGATTCTATAAGGAATTTAGAATATGGTGGAAGCTTGAAGGTATGGAGATATACTAGAAGCGTTATATAATATTTAGGAAACTTATGGAGTGTGGATATTTTCTAAGGATTGTGTAGATATTTCTAGAGAGATTAATATATATCATAGGGTCAAAGCAATCTCCATCATCCATGTGGTGTAATATTCCTATCTTGTTAGTTTATAATTAATAAAATAGACATAGAAACCAAGAATAAGTCACATGTATATAGTCTAAAATGTTATAACTAAAAAGTGAAATTTAGGTGATCAACACAACCACCATGTTGAGTACTATATTTTCCAGAGCAAAAGGCATGGCTCGTGGTGTGTTCCACAAGCCCCATGCTAACTTGTATGTTAACATTGCATCCAACATGGGAGGCATGGTGTGTTCCATACCCACCGTGCTTGATCATTAAGTTCTAAAATGGAAAACATAGGGGGTGTGTTGCATTCTATGCCCACTGTGTTACATAATGGAATAGTGATGGCTTGTGCATATTAAGTAACACGATCATGTCATGCTCTAGAACAGTGTGTTGGAGGGGAAATTTTGTTCAAATGAAAGAGGAGTATATGAGAGGGACTTAGGGATTTATACAATAGTTTTTATAGAGCTTTTAGAGAGCACTTTTATCTTTGATCTTATTTCCTTTATTTTGATGTTTTTGATTGATGTTTTGATTTGCGGATTGGAGAAGGATTGTTTATAGATTGATCATTACAGATTGATTAGGACTTTCTTCCTCTTTTCCTTTCCTTTTTCCATTTCATTTGCATTGTTTACATTTTGATACATTATCTAGTGATAGTTTTGAGTTTTTTAGTGGGATTCTGATCTAGATATGTGGATTTTCACTTTGAGTGATATTGTTATATAATGTTTGGATGAATTGTTGATTGGACTTTGACTTCTTAATGAAAAACTTTATGATTTTAATTTTTTAAAGACTGCGTTCTATTGTTTTCTTGGTTTAGAATGTTATCGTACTTAATTTCCCTTTTAATTGCATGTTTAGAAGTAGTTTAATTATGTTTAGTGAGTATATTGTAGGTTACCCAATGGTTGTGAAGCATATATGAGAATTGAACGTGGATTATTGTCGATTGAGCAACTCAATTGATAATTGGATTAATTGTTTCTAACAATTCTTTTTTAATGATAAATTTATTCAATGGAATTATTTTGAAAGAATAATTCTATTTATAGAATTAGAATTGTTAGACATAATCATTTTCTTTCTAGAGATAGAATTGAGAGTGATTGCGAGGTAATTTGAGCACCTAGTTATCAGATATAAGGTGATTCAAATTAGTAGAATTAATAGATCTTAATACCTTAATTCACTATTTTATTGAATCACTAGACATAGGTTTCAGTAGTCATGAGTTATCCACTATTCTATGATCTAAGAGGATTTAGAATATGATTTTAGTAATTCTCGCATAGCAATTGAATCTAGACTTATTTGGATCTTGCACAATAGCCCTAAACTCGTTCTAAGATCTTAAGTAGAATAATCATAGGGTAGTTCTTAGCGTAATTGCATTTTATTTGTTAGTTTTTAATTATTTTACTTGTCTTGTTTTGTGTTTGTTTAGTTTACATTTAGCTAATTAAACCATTTTTCAATTTGATTGAACACAAAAGAAAAAATGAACTTGGCATAATAACTTGCTTTCCCTTGGGTATGATAAATTAAGCCTAAAATTATTCACAATTGTAAGTGTGCTTATTATTCATTAGTTTAGGTTGCAACACATATACACATTATGCAATTGACCAATAAGTGTGAGAGAGAAATTTTTTCATAGTAGGCAGTTGTCCGACCTGAAATGGTGAGCTCTAACCTTCTTTATCTAACTGAGTTGAACCTAAAATCAAAATATGAATTTTTATGAGCTGCAACACTCAGTGAGTAATCAATACAATATTATTTCAATTTACATAAATCATATTCTTTTGTATTTAATCTGTAACATATAATCATATAAATAATCTCTTTCTTTTTTATAATCTTTTTCATCATTACAGGTACTTTCTTTTCTGTCAATTCGTTAATAACTTCAATGCTTTTTGTTCTGTTATGTCATTCATAAACTCTATTACTTTATTTTATTTCAACTCATACAAACTTTTTCTTCTTTCCATTGCCTCCTGTTTCATCAAGTGTACTACTTTTAATTGCCTCTTTATATAACATTATTCACTTCATTCTATTGCCTCATCGTTTACTTCTTTCCAATGCCTCCTCATTTATATTTCCTTTTCATTGACTGATCATTTATTTCTTCTTTCTATTGCCTCCTTAAATATGTCTTCTTTCCATCAACTCCGTATTTAAAATCAAACTTCATTCCATTGCCTCCTCTTTTATACTCACTCAATCAACTCTGTAACATTCACATTTTGCATTCATGTCATTTCATTCATCACATATGCATCATGATTTCATGCATTTCATATATAAAACATCTCTTTCTTTTAATTATCATGTATTCATCATTCAATCACATTCATATCAATTGCATATAGACAATCATCACCCAAAACACTTCAACTATTGGCAAAGTGATAATGGTACAACCATTGCACACCATATCAACATCTCATACTCTAGCATTTGTAGCATTCGCATATATATCTCATATCTCATCATTCAACATAATAATATCAAAAATTCATCAATTCACATTTATTTTATTATCTTTCTTTTTTAGTGATCGCATATTAAATACTATAAAAGTGAGTCTAGATTACTCTTCTAGTTAAATGTTCAAAGAGCTCCTAACTCTGATCCATGTACTGATGTCTAGATTGTTGTCTCATATTAAACAACAATTATTTTAACACACTATAAATCAAAACTTGACTCAATGTAATAAATGTATGCATTATAATGCAAGGCATTCTCTTCTTACTAAAATATTTTCAATTTAGTCCTTTTCTTTCTTATTTTCTTTCAAAATTGTAAAATCTTACGATTCATTATTTTCATATCTTTGGTATATTTTTCCTATCATTTAAACATATTAATATTTAACATCATATCAAGTTCTCTTCTCAATTCTTTCTACACCTTTTATAAAAAATTAGCATCATATCAAGTTATCTTTTTCACAATTCCAGATCGTGTCACCTTATATGATTTATTTAATTTTTCTTTTTATACTCAATATTTTTCAATGATTCTACTTTTATCAATTCATAACATTCTCATGTTTCTAACCATATACAACTTGTATTAATTGGCTCACTAGAATAGAAGAATTAACTCATTCTTTTTGGATTTCCATATTTCTCAACAATCTTATCCATCAATCTTGTAATATGTTTCATTTCATACATACAATATTTCTTTCTTTTCTTTCAATTGAATGAATTTATAAACATATGATAATTTTCATCATAATTTTTCCAAATTTTCTTTCTTCCCATAACCATGTGTAAAAATTCAACATACACTAAAAAACAAAAAAATTAGTCTAAGATGTTTGCCTTGATTAAGCTTTATTTTTCTTCAATTTCTCTCATCCAATCTGCTCTTACTTTGATGATTTATGTTGAGAGGGTTTTTCTTAAGAGCTTTACAGGTGATTTTTAAGGTTTCTTCCTAGTTAACTAGTGCTTACTTTGCTTATATAGTGAAGAGGGAAAGATTTGTACTTTATGCCTTTTCTTTAAGCTAATCTGTGAATCAACATACATGTTTCTTTACTGTACATGTCCTGTACTAGGCTACACGACCACTGTAATTCACCACAACCTCACATCTGACCCCCTGCCCAGAATGGTATCCAACACGCCCTCCATAGAATTCACCACACCCGACATACTGTGAACACACCCTTACATAAATGTCTTACACAGTCATATTCTATGAACACACCTGTTTAAATCACTTATAACATACTTTATTTACTTTTTTATCATTTATAGTACTATTTCATATGATCGCATATACTCATGATTCTTATGCAATGCAAATATTATAATGAGGATTTTTGTTTGGTTTCCTTTTAGTTTTTGTATGTTTTTATCTATTTAAAGCTATAAGGGTAAGGATGTGATAATTCTTCCCTCTTAAAGAATTTTTTCCTCAAAATTCATCTCTATATACTGATACTAATTCTACCATCCTTATGTACTCGTGTGTTCATTTCTTTCTATTATATATGTTTAAAATGTTTATTAGTTTATCTAGTGTTTCGCGTTCTTACCAGTAAACAAGTGAGGGTATTCCTTTTTCATTATGTCCTTTGTCTCTCATATTACTTCCACCACTCCATGATTCTTCCATATTACTTTTACATTTCTCTCTACTATTTGTACTAGTTCTTCTATATAAATTAAATTGTCTAATATATGAACATTTGAGTTTGGAATATTATGTGTTGGATTTGATTTGTACTTCTTGAACATACTAACATGAAACACACTATGAATCTCTTTGCTAACATTGCTAGTAATGTTAATTTGTATACTAGAGGACCAATACGATCTTTGATCTTATGTAGCCCGATGTATCTGGGACTCACCTTCCCTTTATTTTAAAATGTCATTATCCCTCTTCAAGGCAATACTTTTAGAAATACTTTTTCTCCCACCTAATACTCCATTTCCTTCTTATACTGATCATAATAACTCTTCTGCCTATATGGAATAACTTTTAATTTACTTCTAATCAAATTTACTTTCTCTGTAATCTCTTGCACTATTTTTGGGCCTTCAAATATCTTTGTTCCCTCTCTCCCCAAATATATTGGACTTTTATATTTCATTCCATACAAAGCTCATACGATGCTAGAATAGAATAGGTAGTGACTGATTTTTTTTAGTTGGTTTTTGATGTTATGTTTTCACTTGCTGACATACTAAACATCTGGATACAAATTCTACCATACCTTTCTTCATATTTGGCCACCATTAATGTTGCTTCAAACTATGATACATCTTTTTCATCCGTAGATGCATAATATATGAAGTATTATTGTAACGTCCTGAAATTTATACGAATTAAAATAAATGAAAAATAGGTTAAACACAATCGAATCGAATGAAAAATCATGAAAATGCACAAAACTGTGGTTGAGCATGACCTCGTGTTCAGGTGGCACGACCCCGTGCTCATGAAAATTTCTAGCAATTTCCAAAATTTTCGAAATAAATTAGAAAATAAGAAAATTGGTCAGCACGACCTGGTGGCATGAGTCGTGTCTAGGGCGTGTTGACTATGCTGATATTTAAAACCGATTGTTTAAACATTGTTTCATTCAAAACAAGAGTAGAAAACTCGAGCAAAAGCTGGAAAACCCTAGTTTAGAAGTGAAGAAGGTGATTTAGCAAGAAACAACACAAATTCTTGCAAGAATCAAACCCAAGTTATTAAGGTAAGTGTGTTTAGCTGATTTGTAAGTATATATGAAGGTTTCATAATTCTAAGATGTTATGATTTGATAGGTAGGAATTGAAATTGATGCTGGAAAATATGTAGTTAATTGTTTGGGACTTAAATAACTTCATTTTTATAGTTTAGAACATGCAAATCCTAAGTTGGATGGATTTAGGAGAATTTATTTAATGTGGAAGGTTACTGAAGTGTATGGAAATACAGTTAGGATGGTGCTTGATGATTCTACGTTTGGAATCCATAAGGATTCAAGTCTTTAACAACCTTTATGTGATTAATTTCGTATAAGAGGATTTGTACGACGGTTGGTTGCGATTGAGTCGGTGTTGATATTGTGAGACTTTGCACTATTATCAAAGTAAGTGTTCTTACGCTTACGCTTACATTCGTATGATTAGTTCATACTTGTTTAGAATGTAAAAGGATGAAAAGTGATGTCCTAAATGGACTTATGAGCTTAAATGCTAATGGAATTAAGTAAAATGACCTTAGGATCATATTTGGCTTACTTTGTGCTTTGTGATCTATGTGATCATTGTTTTCCTATGTGGATAGTACTCTGTGTGCGATGTTTATGTGCTTTCTTTGTTCATTTGTTGTGTGCTTGAAATAAAGAAAGGAAAGCATGATATGAGCTGTGTTCTGATATGATCTTGTGTGGATATGACATGTGTTGTGTGTTATGATTATGAATGTTACATATATATTCACATATGTTGCATAATCATTTGTGTGACACGATTTCCTATGTGGAGAGAGGACATGTTGTGTGCTATCCTGGACGTGCTGTGTGTTGTCTGTATTTACAAGCTGTGTGCTCAAAGCTGTGTGCTCAAAGCTGTGTGCTCAGGCTGTGTGCCACTCTACTACTGTGTGCTTTGGAGATTCCACTATTGTGCGCTTTGGATAATGAGAACCCGGGGACATTCTGTGTGGATTTGCATTGGCATTACATACATTTACATTCATATATGTAGAATGTCATGATATGAATATCTGTGTGATATTGAGCCTTTGTGGTTCGTAAATGTTGTGTGCTATATTGGTGTTCTGTGTGAACATGAGATAAGTATTGCTGTGTGCAAATGTCTGTGTGAAATGATGAAATGAATTGGCTATGTGCTTATGGGAATTGTTTGGTATGGTATTGTGATTTGAGCTAAGTGACTTATATACCATACTTAGAATTTAATGTGCTATGTGCTAGATGAGTGTAATTTCTGTGTCGAATTGACAGGGAAATGACCTATATAAAAAAAAGGAATTATGGTATAAATTGTTGTGTGCTAACTTACCTTAAAAAAGAAATCAAATGGGCATTTCTGAAGCTCAGCACGCCCATGTATTGACCTGCACGCCATTGTGCTTGAGGCCAATTTGAACAGCATGCCTCGTGTTGTTGGATTATCTAGAAAACGATGTGAGAACGACATCGTGCTCAATAAGACATCGTGTTCAACACGACACGAGCCGTGTTACCTGGGAATGATGAAATTGAGCACAACACATGTTCAATGAGGCACGACGTGCCGTCTAGAAATTTTATATGAGCACGACTCCGTGTTCATGAGCATGACCCCTGTGTTGATACAAAATTTCCCTACACATCATTTTATTACAATCTAATTATCACTTACTGAGTATATTTGTATACTCACCCCTTTTAATTGTTTAAATGATGTATAGATTGTAGGTAGCTGCTTTCCAGATGAGATCTTTGTTGTGATCAGAGGTGTTGAGTTGATACGATTGAGGTCTAGCTCTAGTGATCAGTTTGATGTTTTTGATTTGTACTTATGTACATTTGTATATACATGCTAGTTATGTTTGAATGCTTTCAAATTACTTGCTTCCGCTTTTGTATACAGTTTTGTAAAATTGGGACAAGGTTTTCAATAAAAGCGTGTATATGTTTTTCCCTTATCTCGTTTTAAAAGATTTAATTTTATATCATTTCTTATATTATCTGGTGAATTAGAAATTATGTTTATAAATTTTGAGCTCCACATTTAGTGGTATCAGAGTAGAGATTAAATTCTTTGCGGACTGTGCCAAAGATTTTCAATTCTGAGTGGTCTGAAAATCTTGATTTGTGATTTGAAAATCTGAAAAATTTTGAAAATGATTTAAAACAGATAGAGCCTAAAGACGTATCAACTGATCATACTGCTGAGTCTGGAGATTCTATTGGAGGATATGGGTCGGCACCAACAGTCCCGATACCTCCAGAGCAGCCAGTACCACCTACGATGCTTATTCCCCTATATGATCCTACATATGCTCTGTTTTAGGAGATGATGCAGAGGATGATGAGAGAGCAGGGTCAGCAGGCCCAGCAGACTCAGCAAGGTTCAGGGAGTCATTCAAACCTGAACATCGATAAAAACTTTGTGGATGTAAGAAAATAGGGGGTAAAGATATTTGAGGGCACTACAGTTCCAGCTGAGGTTGATGATTGGTTGAGACATACAGAGAGGATTCTAAAACGTATGGGGTGTACCCCAAAGCAAAAATTTAGGTATACCACATCTGTCTTAGATAAATCTGCTTAGAACTGGTGTGAGTCAGTTCCTAATAGTCAGAAAGATCCTCCAGAGTTGACTTGGGATGATTTGCTGAGGAGATTTGCTGATAAATACACTCCTCACATTATCAGACTAAAAAGAAGATAGAGCTTCTGGGGCTGAAACAGAAAGAGATGACAGTTGTTGAGTACGAGACAGAGTTTACTCGATTGTCTCATTACACTCTAGAGGATGTCGATACAGATCAAAAGAGGAGAGACAGATTTGAGCAGGGTCTGATGTATGTTATTCGTGATAGAATTGCGGTGAAACCCCTACTTTTGAGATGTTAGTTGAGACGACTATTAGGACAGAGGAGTTAGCTGCCGAGGGAGATAAAATTGAGGTAAAGAGATACAGAGTCTCTAGTAGTTCCAATTTAGCCAGTAAAAAGTTCCAGACCACTTAGAGGATCAAGTGGTAGTCAGAGGATGAGGAGCTGGAGGTAGGAGGAGTGATTCCACCAGGCCTCCTATTCCTTAGGGCCGAGGTACAGGTACCTATACCAATAGAGATACACGTTCATTGTGTTATACATGTCGCTAGCAGGGGCATTATAGTTAAGACTCTCTATAGAGACAGGAGCCTCAGGGAAGCAGTTTTTGCGACAGAGTAGTGTGGGTAAGGCCTGTAATACAGAAGCTTTTGGTAGTGGAAAAGGTAGAGATGGACGCGATTCAGATCTACTTCTAGGGCAGGATCAGCCCCTAGGGGTATAACCGGTGGTTTAGGTATAGCTCGTGGATCTGGCAGGGCAGCAACACCATCAGGGTCAGTGTCGTAGGCTAAAGTTTTTGCCATGCCCAGGGATGAGATTACAGAGGATCCAAATATGATTATTGGTATTATTACTATCTTTTCACATGCTACCTTAGTATTGATTGATCCAGGTTCTATATGTTCCTTTGTGAGTGAGAGCGTTATAAACCAGATTAGAGATAGTATAGAGGGTCTGGGTTATACAGTTTCAGTGTTGATGCCAGTAGGAGGTATAGTGTTAGTACAGCACATCTTGCGGCATTGTGAGTTACATATTGGTGAGTCGACGTATCTGGCTGATTTGATTATATTAAGGATGACTGAGTTTGGTATCATCCTGGGGATGGACTGGCTATCCAGAAATTAAGCTATGGTCGATTGTTATTTGAAAGAGGTTGTCATTGAGGTAGACAACGAGAGACGAGTGTTATTGGTAGGCGAGAGGAAGGTTATTCCTTCCTGCCTAATTTCAACTGTAGTAGTAGCGTGTTGATTCGGGAGGGCTGTGATGCCTATTTAGTAGCAGTTATAGATCTGAATCAACCCAAATTAAAGGTGCGACATGTACAGGTTGTACGTGATTATCCTGAGGTGTTTCCTGAGGAGTTACCAGGATTGCCACTGCAGAGGGAAGCAGACTTCAAAATAGAGACAATTCCAAGTGCTGCAACAGTCTCTATTGCACCATATTGGATGGTAATGGTTGAGATGAAAGAATTGAAACGACAGCTAGAGGAGCTATTAGAGAAAGGATTCATACTCCCAGTGTGTCACCTTGGGGAGCACCTGTGTTATTCGTGAGTAAGAAGGACGGTAGTATGCGATTGTGTATCGACTATCGTCAACTGAACAAGGTGATTGTTAAGAACAAGTATCTGTTGCCACAGATAGACGATTTGATAGATCAGCTGCGGAGAACTACAATGTTCTCTAAAATTTATTTAAGGTTAGGATATTGGCAGCTAAGAGTCGAAGAGGACTCAATTGTAAAAATAGCATTTAGGACGAGGTACGGGCATCTCGAGTTCACTAGTATGCCTTTTAGATTGACGAATGCACCTGCAGTTTTCATGGCACTGATGAATAAGGAATTTTAGCCATATTTAGATTAGTTTGTTGTGGTATTTATTGATAATGTTCTGGTGTATTCGAGAGATAGAGAGGAGCACGGACGATATTTGAGGATCGTGCTTGATTTGCTGAAAGAAAAAGAGTTATATGCTAAATTCAACAAATGTGAGTTCTGGATGTCTGAGGTTGTCTTTCTAGGACATGTTATCTCTGCAGAGGGAGTGAAACTTGATCCTAGTAAGATAAAAGCAATTCAAGAGTGGGATGCTCCTAAGAGTGTGACTGAGGTACGAGGTTTTCTGGGTTTAGTTAGGTATTATCAGAGATTTATCGAGGATTTTTCAAGAATAGCTAGACCGATGACAGCTTTATTACGAAAGAATGCTTTGTTTGTTTGGAGTGACAAGTGCAAAGACAGTTTTTACGAGTTAAAGAAGAGATTTGTTGAAGCTTCAGTGTTGATGTTACCTTCTCAAGGAGGTGGTTTCGTGGTTTATACAGATGCTTCTAGAGCTGGGTTAGGTGGAGTATTAATGCAGCACAGTAGAGTCATTGCATACACTTCACGATTGCGACCACACGAAGCTAACTACCCAACTCACGATTTGAAGTTGGCTGTGATCATTCATGCTCTGAAGTTTTTGCATGATTATTTATACGAAGACTTTTCAGATATTCACTAATCACAAAAGTCTCAAGTATATTACGACACAGCGAGAGTTGAACCTTCGACAGAGACAGTGGATAGAGCTTTTGAAGAATTATGACTGCACGATTGAGTATCATCCAAGAAAGGCGAATGTAGTCACTGATGCCTTGAGCAGAAAGGAAAAAGGGGATGATGATTCTGTTAGTGTAAGCCCTAGCCCAATGCATTGTTTGTAACTTTTATTATTGAGTAATAAAATTATGAGGCATTATTTTATCTTATGATGTATTGACCTGTGGTATATTGTTTGATAAAATATCCAAGAATGTTAATTAT
>CANYCX011622995.1:0-10885 GCA_948193385.1 Breynia disticha f. nivosa | reverse complement strand
ACTCCGTCCCATTTTAAGTGTCAATTTTTTGTTTATTGCACATGTTAAGAAAGCTCATTTAATATAGCAATTTTTACAAATTTATCCTTGTATTGGAATTACACAAAAGAGTGTGATTGGTCATGAAGTAAATATTTATTGGGAATATAAACTTCTGTCATTAATATATGAAGGTATTTTAGTAACATTATTGTGAAAAATTAGTTTGTGACACTTATTTTGGGACAAGCAAAGTGTACTTTTGTGACACTTAAAATGAGACGGAGGGAGTATATAAAAACAAAAATATAAATAAATGATTAGTGGAATGAGTTGGAAAATTTCAAACTTGTAAAACGTGTAATTGCATCGCTCCGCGCATCTTATAAAACGATTCAATGATGGAATGTTCATTGCGCACGCCCTTATATCAGTGATCACAAATGTGGATCAATTTTTGCTTTCTATACATTGCTAGTTAATTTCAAATTTATACATTTTCAGGTATCTTATAAATTGAGAGTATACCGAGGCTTCACTTGGTTCAAATTGATAGAATTTTAGGGAAGTTTATTTTTCAGCTTAAGGACACATTTACAAACTTCGGTCCTAATAATTAAAGGATTAATCTAAACATGAAATTAAATTACGATTAATGTCATGAAATATTCCTTCCATCAAAACCTGAAAATGAAAGGAATTTTTACGAAATACGAGGATCAATAAAAAAAATTATTTATAATAAATGTGTAATTTAATTGACGTAGTTAATGATATTAATGGATATTTTAAAATATATATATATATATATAAATTTAATTTTGAAAAATTTAAGGGATGATTATACAAATATCATGTTTTCAATAATCAAATACAATTTTAACACTTAATTTCTAATTTACTATTTCTTTTAAAATTCTTAAAAGAAGGTCTTGTCCTTGGAACCGTAGAATGGGCTATGAACAAAAAGTCCATTAAGAATAATACAGACTGAGTGTGTCAGTGTGTGTCTTGTATCGTGCTTAAAAGTGTGTTTAGTTGTCGAAATCAAATTTGTAGTGTGTGGTTATGTAAAAGAAAATTTAGTGAATTTATTTTGAAAATGAAAATAATCGAGTTAAAATAGTATAGAAAAACGACAAAAATAAAAAATATTACAGAAAAATCACTATAGAAAAACAAGACAATAAGAATTTGCACGATAAGAGAACGAAACCTTCATCTTCTTCGTTTCCGGTCTCTCTGGAGAGAATTATAGAAGCCGCCTTTCTTCCATTTGTCACAGATTGTTTGTCATCTTGGTCACTAACACTTAAACTTTCATGAACATTAAAGACAATATTCATAAAACTAAGAAAGATAACTAAAGGACATACCTTAAGTTGGAGGATTATCATTAAAAAATAATCAGGGTTACATCAATTTATTTCTTTGAACTCCTCGTCTCATTCCAATCCCAAATTAGCAGATTAATTATAGATTAGTGAAAGAGCACAGTTGTTAATTAGTCTCCACTTGGTTGCATTAAATGAGTGAGATTATGGCCTGTGGAGATTATGACATTACTGATGATGATGAGATAATTTCTTTGAAAATCTATGTATTCGTGCACACGTATGTTAGTTTATATGAACAATACAGATTGTGAAAATTTTCAATATAAAATCAATTAACTTATATAAAATTTACTGCCAAGTTATTATTATAAATCACATAATATTCTTGTACTTATTCGATGTGAGAAACATAATTCCAACAATTTGAACACGAAACACATGTGGAATTGATGAAATAAGCAATTAGGTCACATGATCTCTCTGCCCTCTTCATATACTAATCATATATCTCCTATGATCCAATCAAATTATTTATAAAAAACGATTTTCATATATATTGGCAAGTAATTATTGTGGAATAACTATATTAAGTAACTAAAAATTGCAGCTAGCCTACATCACACCTAAGTGTTCAAAGATGAATCAATTTGGTTAAGTTTTGTGCATATTTGCATTAGTATCACCATCTTATGTCGATTTCCAGATCTTTGGATTCACATGCAATGAACTTGGTTAATGATATTTCTTAAGCACTAGGGCAACCCTAAATATGTATGTGATGTGATATGTACAGGAAGTTCCACACATGGAAGGGGAATTAATTTGCTTAATTATCCAAGAAAATGATGGTTAATTTTCTTCAAATTTAAAAGATTAATTAATTTCTTTTGTAATTCATTGATTCTACATTTTTCTGCAACATAACACGCTACATTTGGATTCATCAGACAATGTTCTTGTATAGTTGCTAAATCTCACAAGTGCTGAATTTAATCTGATATCAGAGGAGGGTTGCCTCACAAGAATGATTTCGCGGAAATTCGAACGTGATAAACACGTATATCTAACTAAATCTCACAAGTGTTGAACTACCGATTCGACTCAACCAACAACTCTTGGATAAATAATTCTATATATGAACTCACCATGTGACACATCCATGTCTTCCAATTGACCCTACCTTTAATTTCTTCTATGTATGACCTCTTTGTCTTCAAAAAAAATCCTTTTTTCTCGTCTCACACTCAGTTCATCATACTCTTATCATTCATATTCTCTATAGCATATTACTTCGGCAAATTTCTCCTAAAAAAGGAGCAAAGCTTTAATTTGACATGGAGTCAGGAAGACAAGATGTGTCGGAAACTTCATGCGAAGAAAATGATCGAAACGTCAAAGAAGACGCAGCCAGCACTGCACCTAATAAACGCTCCTACGAATGCAATTTTTGCAAGAGAGGCTTCACCAATGCTCAGGCTTTAGGAGGGCACATGAACATACACAGAAAAGATCGAGCTAACAAGCAAACCACTGGTGCATCAAGCAAGGTATATGAAGATTACAGAAACCCTGGTTGTTTTAACCCACCAGTTTCTGCTGACAACCACGAACCCATAAATTACTATTCGGGCATGGAGGCTAATCAGAGTTACAGCATGAATTTTCAGTCATCAGGGTCTAAAGCTAGGCGGCCATATGGTTATAGCCATCATCGTGGCCCAAGCCCTCGGACCTCCATGAACATGAATGACGAAGAACAATGGGGTGCAAATCTGAGTTTGCAAATCGGCTCTAATCTTCGTGCACAAAATGATCAAAACAAGGAAGATGATTTGGATTTGGAGCTTCGACTTGGTCATGACCCTTAATTTATGGATTTTTTAATACTCATCAAAGCAAAATGGTCAAGAATCGTTGCATTAAGTAAGACTAATTCGTGACAGATGAATCGGTGCAAGAAGTGGAAGATCGATTGAGGTAAGTTCATGCATTTTAGTGCGACATAAGAATTTATGAATATGAAATGAGACTTTGAGAGTATTATTTTGAAGGTTATAGCGATGTTTAACGTTTGTTTCATTCATTACTCAGTAGATGATCTCTAACTCGTATTGTTGCTTAGATTAAGATCGTTTGAAGATGTAAATGTGCATTAATTTCCCTCTAGTGAAGTAACTCAATTGCCGTAACTAGTTTAATTATTGTGATACTCTTGTTAGCGTCCAACGTGTTAACGTCTAATTTTTGTGACCAAAAATACATTTAACGACTGCTTTTTTATCGTAAACCAATCGATCATCTGTTCGACTCTACATTTATTTGGCCTTCTGTCAATATATACATATATGCTAGTAACTTACCAAAAAAAAAACATATAGATGGAAGAAAAATTCTTAAAGTTCATAACTATCTAGCTAGGCTACACAAGCTAGGGTTAAGAAGATGCTGATTATTTGCAAAAATTGCTTCACTTTAGCAATATTTATCGTCAAAATTATCTGAATGTTTCCTCTTTTAGAGTAATATATGCGTAATTGATAAAGAAGGATAATTCCTGAATCCTTTTTCAGCTCGAAAGTAATTTTATTATCATCTTAACAACATTCGTAAAAGAGCTAACGTTAAACATGAATTTATATATTGATTCAGTTCAAATGTATATATATACATGAATAACGTGTAATAGCTCTAATAATGATGATTTACATTAAGTGATGGAAACAAAAGGGGTTGAGGGAGCGATCCCCTTCTTTGTCGTGATTATTTTTATGGTAATATCATTTTTACTGCATATTTTTCTGTAACAATGCTATCATTTGAAAAAAAATTGACCCGTTGCTGCTTAACTCGACTATTTTCGCTCCATTTGTCGTAAGGAAAAAATGTACAAGAAGTTTTCTTGTCTTATGGTGACATTTTTAGAAACTTTTTTTTTAAAATGTAGTTAATTTCATGAATATTTTGCTAATTAATTGTAGTTTCGTAATAATTGTGTTTGTTATAGATAAAAAATTATTTTAAATGAAGATGTAAAACATTACTCATTGACATAATATTGTGAATTGGTGATGGGAACAATGTCAATTAATTATGTCATTATTTTAATAATAATTAGTGAAATGCTCGTATTGATCTCCTAAGTATCGAAAAATATATTTTCAAAAAAAAAGTATCGAAAAATATATTTCAATAGCTTCTAAAATCTAAATTCAAATTGTTCTTTACGAAATTAAAATAAATTCAATAATTAAAAATACCATTTTTACGAATTTTTATAGGGAAAATGTTATATATTAAAGCCATAAAAGAAATATGAACAAATTACACATTTACAGTCTTTTGAAAAAAAAAAGTTATAGTAATCAATAGTTGACAGTTACTTTACTTTTAGTTTACTTAGAGTAACAAAATATTCACTGTGTTTGAAGCAAACTAGAAATGATTTATTCTAAAATTTTAGAGAAACGTATTTTTAAAGAAATAATAATGAATTCGTATTCATAAACACAACAATGGACAGAATTTAAAGTATAAAATATACAAAAAATATAGAGATTATTACATGAAGACCCACGTTATAATTATGTTATACATTTTTAGTATTCATTTTTTAATCTAATAGCTTTTTATAATTCCACATTTTATTTTATTTTTTAAAATATACCAATTAATTTCTCAATTAACTTCTAAATTTATTATAATTAAATTATTTTTATTCATGTAAAAATCTCAAAAACCCCCTTTGATCTTGTCTTGTAAGCCCAAATTCCTAGCATTGGGCCTACACAGAGTAGTTCTGGTCCAACTAAACTTACAATACACATAATGGAGTTTTTGGTGGTTTTTTTAATTAGATTTTTACATAAACATATGATAATATTTCTCTATAACACATGTAAAATTAATTAAATTTTTTAAGACTATTATAGATAGTTTTTTTAATAAATATAAAATTTAAATTTAAAAAATAATATATTAAAAATAAGATATTAAAAAATGACTCCGAGTGGAATTAAAGTTGTGACATAGATTCAAGAATATGTTAAATACAAATTGGGAACCACATAAATTAGCCTCGGAATCGAACTGAGTTGAGTTTTACAGTGTTTAAACTTGGTTCGTTAAAAATTTTACAAATTTGTGTTTAAAATTTTGTTCAAACTCAATTCATCTGAAGCTCGCAAGATGACGCTCATATTCAAAAATTTTTCAAGACTGACTAACTAAAAAACAGAATACAATTTTTTTGTGATATAAATTAAAAACTAACAGTTTTTTTATATATTAATAAAGTTATTATTATTAAAATATATTTTTAAAATTCATTATTTTAATGAATTCTGTATATATTTAAAATACATGAAAATATAAAAGATATATGTTAGTAATATAAAAATTAAATATGTTATTGAGCATATTTAAAAGTTTCTTCACGAATTTTAAACAAGTATATTTACGAGTTTTTAAACCGAGATTTATAGTATTTAAACTTTACTCATTTATTAAATAATTTCAAAATTTCAAAATTTTACTTAACTCGATTCATTTAATAATATTGAGTCGAGTCACAGACAAATTTTATCAAACCAAATACGAAACTAATCGCGAATAACTCGATTTATTTACACTCCTAATGATATATATGTAGTCCCTAAAAGTGAAAAGATATTTTAATTATATATAGGTGCATGGATCTTACCTTAGTAACACAGCAAAATACTAGTCTAGAAGAGGAATGCTTAATAATTAATCACTTAGAATGTTGTCTGTTATTACAAAACAGCAAGAAAGAACATTATAATATCAGTTCCACAAGAAAATTACAGAATAATTACTCAAAACCCTAATACAAAACATTTCCTAAAATCTAGCAACTTCAATTTACGATTAAATTAAACCAAAAAATCATCATTCTGTCTTAGTTTTTGGAGATCATAGCCCACAGGATTGTGACAGATGATGAAGCATTATTCGTGCCAAAATTCATTGTCATCTCCACATATCCTATGTTTATCCTACACGACCTACCACGTTTGATGACATTAATATAATATTAGGGTTAGTAATTTCTGATACGATAGTACAATTAAGTGCAAGACCAGATACGGCAACAAAGACACAGATTCATTTTTTTTAATATTTACGTTAAAATGACTATTGACACGATTACGATATTCTAACCCGAATTCTCATTATACGAAAGAGAGATACACTTTCTTAATGCATGGATTTCTGCAAGTTCATGAACCTTGTTAGATTTTTTTTAACTTTGACATTTAATAATACATTAATCCAACAGTTTCTTATACAACTTGACTTTGGTGAGCTGAAATCATTTTATTTTAATATTCTCTCTCTTGTCCAGATTCATTGTCTCCACTATTGTGTGATTTTACCATTTTAACAAGTGGTTTTACAGTAGAAAAGTTCTGGTTTAGAATTTGTTCTCTTGCCCCCACCATTTCCATTACCATGTTTTTGATTGTTGCTAGTTCCATCAACATTTCCTCTATTGCAATCTGGACTGATTATGAACCGATTACTTGTATTTTACACACGTTAATCACAGTCATTTTATGTCAACTTGCATGATTGTCTTATTCTTTAATATCAACTTCCCGCCAATTTTTACGCGACGAGTCTAATTTTAGCGACTATCGTCATTATGTCGTTTCTAAGTAATCATATCCAATCCCGGCGTTATTTTTTGTCGCTAATTAGTGATAATTTTAGTCGTTTGTTCACTACTTTGTTAAATCTCCTCTTTAAGGGGACTCGTAGTAAAGTTCTCGGTATTAATGGTTTGAATCGTTAAATCAGTATAACTTTTGTTTGGTGAGTTTTTACGTGAGGCATATGGTCAAAAGTAACCATTATTTCACATTCATGAATATGAAGGACGGAAGTTAGAGTAGCGTGGGAATTTGAGGCTCGAAAGTGGGAAAAGATGGCTTCAAATTTGGTAAAGATGAAGAAGCTAAGCAACCTTCAAAGTCAAAAACTATGGGCATAGAATTCCAGTCCCAATGTGTTTTTAGAGGGGACGGTTTCCCTTTCTCTTTTATAAATGCAGTTCAAATGAATGTTTTCATGTCTCTTTATTAAAAACACTCTTATGTCATACTGTTTGAAAAAAATTGTAATAACTTTTTACTAACAAAAATTCATTGTAAGTATTTTTTTTTTAATGAAAATCCTTAATATTCATTAAACCATCTCCTCCATTAGTAGAGAAGAAATACAAACAGGAAAGGTAGAATCCCAACATTGAAGGCCTGTGACATGTCGAGAGGCTCGTGCTAAAGTGTGAGCCACCCGATTTGCAGTCTTTCTAACAAATTCAACTCTAACATTTCATTGTAAGTACTTTGCAACATTAAAATGTTCTTCTTATTAAAAATACTTTTGATGAAAAATTACCACTTAATGATTTATAAAAAAACAGTTTTCTACTTTGTAGGATTGACAATATTTGACACGATAACACGATTTATGAGTACACGATTAGACACGACGTGAATGACACAAATTTAATTTTTGCAGTTTTTGTGCCATAAATAATGATATTTGATAGAAAAAATTATTGAAACGATTATGACCCGCCCGCCCGGATTACCACCCCTACTTTTAAGTATAATATTTTATTTTTTGGGTAAAATATATTTTTAATTTAATTTTCATAAAATTTAATTAATTTAATATATTATTTTATGAAAAAAATATAATTTTAAATTATAATTTTTATTTATTAAAATTAAAGTAAATATTATATGAAAATTTTAAAAAATAAATTCAATATTTTCTTTCTAATTTGTATTTTTATAATTAATAATTCATAAAATATTTTTTATTATAATTTTAAAATAATTTCAGAGTTAACAATATTTTTTTTTTTCATGATATACTATTAAACAATCACCTGATTTTTTTCAACAATTATTTCAAAAACTGCATTTTTTTACAGAAAAAATATTTTCAATAATAATCTCAAATTGACCATTCTTCTCCTTCAATCAACTATTCCCATACATAAGAGTCTATTTGATAATTTTTATACTATAAAAAATAATTATTTTATTATAATTCATATAAAATAAATTAACAAAAAAAATTTCTTACATTTGGACTAAAATATAATTTAATATTGATAATATTATTTATTACAATGTAAACTAAACAAATTTAGAGAGATAACTGAAAATAATATAAAAATGTATGTCAACAAAATTTAATTTTTTGAGGTGATAAATATTTTAAACTGTTATTTAAAGACGAAAGAGTAATAATTTTTTTTTTCAAAAAAAAAAAAAAAATCAGGCAATGTAAGTTTCAGTTACAAAATATCATGAGTCAATAATCTATAAAAAATAAATATGAGTATTTTCTGCAATATAGATTAATAAGATAATGAGTCATCATTTAAATGCATTAATTAATTTTTTAATTGGTTGTTGGATGAGATACATGATCATCATGGTCATTTAAATGCATTTTGAAACGGAAATACAGTTAAATTTCCATTTAATTGGCCATATAATTATGTCATAATATTTGGTGCACAACTTTCTCTAGAAATGATAATTTAGATTGACGGATCGTAATTATGTTAGTGATTTTTTTATTAAATATTATTATTTATGATATGAATATTACAAAAATCTGTTTCGTACTATTCATGTCACGTCTAATTTTTTCATTTGGTTGAAAAAAGTTAATGAAAACAGGGAAACCATTAAATATAGTGAAATTTTTTTTATTTTTAAGATATAATTTTAATTTTATGTAATTTATAAAATTAAATAAAATAAAAAAGACACTTGATAGAAAGAGTCCTCGTGTTAAAATCACCGTCCAGTGACCTTATATGTTAGACCAACACGTTCCTTTCCCGTGAATTTATTTTTAAGCACGTGTGCCTTTGTTTTGAAGCATTATATACATTAAATTAAATACAGAAAATTTAGGATAAAAGAGAATTATGAAATATTTTATTTATTTTTAAATAATTGTTATATTTATTATTTTTATGATATCTGAGATGAGAATTAATACTAAGATAAACTGGCAAAAAATTCTTTTTAATATTAAAATATTAAGTATCAAATAGTATTTAAAATATATTTTATTGTAATATAAATTGAATAAAATTATAAGAACTCATTAAAAAAACTGAATAAAAAAATATTTTCACAAAATGATAAATATTTTTTTAAAAAAAAGTTTTACAAATTAGATAGTTGTTCGTAAATGAGAGAGTAATAGATTATCATAGCGTAGATCAATTTTTTAGATTTAAAACCATATAGGCAATCGGCTTCCCATTTTTATTCCTAGAATTATCATTTCGTGTTAGGTGTATCATAATCATATCGTATTATATTCTATCAAATATCACTTTATACAGTTTAAACGTTACTCACAAATTGTACTATCGTGTCAAAAATTGACAACATTATTTACTAACTTTTGATTTAAGTGAGAATTTTTTAAAATACTAACTTTAATAAAGGGACATGAAAGTATAACTTACGTTTCAAAGGGGCTAATCACCTTAATTTTCCATTGGAGTTTTTACGGGTATACAAATCTTAATATTAAAAAATTGAAATGTACACGTAAAATATAAAACAATTCTAATATACCTTTCATTAATTTATTTTTTTATAGTTACTCCAAAAAAAATAGTTGCATAGAGTTTTTTTAAAGAGAATTAAATGTTTTTTTTTAAATTAAATATGTATTAATATAATAAAATTTATTGAATAAATTTTAATTAAAAGTGTAAGGGTATAATTATTCCAATTTCCATTCCCACATTATTCCTAACAAAAACACACCAAAAGGTCCAAACTCATAAAGAGATTGAACATAAAATACAACTACCACTTTTTTTTAACATAATAATACAATTTGTGGATGCATCTTTATAATACACAAATTTAATTTTTATAATATTTATATAATAAACAATAATATTAATAAAAAAATATCATAACACAATTATAAAACATTTAATAAAAAAAAAGATTACTCTAACTTAAAAGGAACAAAGTCATGAGAAAGGGAAAGAATCACGACTTTTTTTAAATCACGATTATTATGGACACTCCAGATTAATTTTCGTTCGAAACGAATAGAACAACAAGGAAGACAAAGCTCTCCAACTGAGTTTTAGCACAGCTGCGTACTCATGGTTCGAATTCGAAATATCTAATTAAGCTAAAACAACCTTACGCTAATTACGGGACTTTTATAGTGAGTCCCCTATTGAGGCAACGATTCTGGATCGTTCGATTCTGTGAAAATAAATCTGAGCCTTTAATTTATTCAGTAAAAACAGTTTTAAATTTTACGTAATCTGTACATTTCAGTTAAACGAAGAAGGGGCCTCAACTGAAGAGCCTCACCGTAAAATTTACCCGCCAATCTATATATATATATATAAAAGCTGGAAATTTTTAACAAGGAAGTGACATTTGTCATGCTAATTTATTGACATGTGTCATTTTCCCACTTAAAAACATCATCAATGTATTATTGTTGTCATATATCATTTTATGACTTAAAAG
>CANYCX011622777.1:0-15161 GCA_948193385.1 Breynia disticha f. nivosa | reverse complement strand
AGAGGGTCTTTACCATGGGTCTGTTGTGGGAATTTTAAATATTTATGGTATGGGGACGAGAAATGGGGAGGGGAAGAGTATCCTAATCATTTATTAAAGGGATTCAATAAGACATTGGAGTATTGTGGATTGAATGATTTTCGAGTTGTGGGGAATAAATTCACTTGGAAAATAGGTAAGGGAGAGGGTATTGGATAATGAAGAATCTCAATAGAGTGGTTACTTCGCAGAAGTGGGTTACACTATTTCCTAAATATCTTTTGCATCTTCGGATGATTGTGTTATTTTCTTGAATCTACTTAAATTTGTGAGCAATTCAAGACTCAAATGGCTAATGGTTAAGGGGCTTTGTTGTAAATCTAGGCTCTACATTGGCAGTCATAGCTGAAATCTGGGGAGTATATCATGGGTTATCCCTGGCTTGGGAAGAGGGTTGCAGAAGAGTCATTGTGGCAATTGACTCAAAAACTGCGTTGTAACTATTGACCAAAGACTTGCAGAACAGCCATCCTTTAGCTCCACTTATCAGCTGCTGCAAGAACTTCATGGGTCGTGATTGATTGGTTTGGTTGGAGTATTCATATAGGGAAGGTAATAGGTTAGTAGATCGATTGGCTAACTAGGCAAATGACAAATAAGGGTACCATCTACTTTGTCAACCTCCGAGATTTGCCATGGAGACATTATGGGAAGACCTAATCAGGATTGCGATACCCCGACTTATTTCTAATTACCAAATCATTAGGGATGAGTACTAGCCCCCCGCTTGATAAAAAAAAACTTAAATTTATGAGGAGAAAAAGGAAGTATAGTTTTTATTTTAAGAATGCATGGTTGGAAGAGGGTGAATGTAAAGAGGTGATAGAGGAGGTGTGGGCAGATGACTCAATAGTAGGGATGTTGAAGAAAATAGATAAATGTAGAGCTCGGTTGGGCGAATAGTGTAGAGAAAATTTTATAGGGCTAGGCAGATCATGCAAGAATTGTGATGGTGGCTACCAATTGTGGTACAAACAATGGAAGTTTGGATAAGCATAAGTTAGTTAAGCTAGAATGTATGATGTTATTGAAATTATGGGACGAGCTACCAAGGAGATCAAAAATCAAAATAATTTCATAATATGGCATCAGTTTGTAGGAGAATTAACAAAATTAAAAAGCTAAAGGTGATAATAGAGGATGATATATTAAGGGCATAAGTCTTGAAGAGTTGATAGTTGAGTATTGTAGAAAATTATTCTCAAATCAGGGTTTAGATGAGAATGAAGTTTGTAGCCTAATACAACGTGGAATTTTGTAAGAACATAATGATGAACTGATGGCTCCTTTTACTGAAGAATAAATTGAAATTGCTTTGAACTCAATCCATCATAATAAAGCAATGGGAGTTGATCGAATGAATCCAACTTTATATTAGAAGTTTTTGAATATTATTGGTCAATATATGGTGGGTGAACGCCTTTGGATTTTGGAAATAGACATTATACTGATGGAGTTGAATAAGACCAACATTGTTCTGATTCATAAAAAGGAGGATCACAAAAAATTGGCAATTTGGGGAATGATAAAGATAAGTCAAAACTACTAGTGTGAGCCCTAAGTCCATTACAGTTGTCTCACATTGAGTTGTTTATCATTATGAGATAATGGTAAAAATAAGGAAAATACATTCTATCTATCTAAATCATTATGTTTATAGGATAAATATAATGATCCAAGATGTTAGCCCTGTTTAATTATCGGTGTAAGGTATTGGATAGTGAAATATGTGAACAAAGGATAACATTTGAACATCCCTTATTTGTAATTGGCAGTGAGAATTACAATAAATAAAAACTAGTATGTTGATCATTTAAATGATTGTATTTTATCAATCATAGATCATAGATAACATAGATACATTATATAGAAGATGTATTTGATCGATTCGCTCAAATAAAAATGTTGCATTGTTAGCAAAAGTCATAAAGGTATGTTGATCAGTTAAATGATTGTATTTTACCAATAATAGAGCATAGATAACATAGATACATTATAGAGAAGATGTATTTGATCGATTCACTCAAATAAAAATGTTGCATTGTTAGCAAAAGTCATAAACATTTTCATAAGTGGTGCTTATATTTAAATTCTTAGTTCAGAATTCCTTATGAATGTTAGGTGGATTCTAATTTACTTTGACATATGCCTAACATGGTCTATAACTAGAATGCAAATACAAATATAGTTGGGTATATTATAATTCAAGCTAAAGTGACCATAAGGAAGTGAAGGGATTGCCACTCTCGAAAGAGAGATGATATCATTGGCCAATTATTGTGTTACAATGAGTCATGTATAGTTGCACCCAAATTGTATGAGATCATAAGCATGATCTTGTTAATTTTATAAATGAGATAAAGAAAGTGATAGTACAAAATAAGGATGACTTGACCCATGCCTTATATTGTGGTGATAGCAAAGTGCAAATGATCATACAAGACTACTAAATACAAATTTAATAACTGTTAAATTCTATTTACTTGGGTTATTTGGCCTATGAAAGATAAATAATATTTGTTTAACTCTTTGAGTTTATCCCAAGGACAAATGGGCCTACAACATAACACACCTTGAGTTTTTGGGCATAGAGACTAAACTATAATTTTTGACCCGAGAATTCTAAGATATAAATGGTACTGAGCAATTAGGCACAGTGTCATGTTATATTAGGCCTGATTTATAGTCATAGACCAAGTAGTTTTTTTAAAGTTAAAAATATGAAAACACAAGAACTCTTGGTGGGGGTTGGTGCATTTTAGCCAGTAGCAATAAAATGGACAGTTAGGCCAAAAATCCAAAACCAATGACCCAAATCCATATACTGCATTGTAGGCCATGTCATTGTGAGTTTATTAGACCAGACCTCATGATCAATACCTAAGTAAATATT
Organism: Breynia disticha f. nivosa; assembly: GCA_948193385.1. NCBI lineage: Eukaryota > Viridiplantae > Streptophyta > Magnoliopsida > Malpighiales > Phyllanthaceae > Breynia > Breynia disticha. The sequence goes on along the minus strand of CANYCX011622777.1, from coordinate 12,229 downwards.
TTGTAAAGTTAAAAATAAGAAAAAAAAAGAACATGATGAGGGACTACTTGCCAATTTTGGGCTGACCACCTAACTATGAAGTGCCAAATGTGTGGCCCATCTATAAACCATAAGTATGACGTCTAATGGCTGCCATGAGTAGCTAGGGTTTGAATTTTGTAGTCTTGTCCAACTAGGTTAACCTGGAAAGGATAGGATTAGGATTCTAAACAATAACTCATGGGCTATAAGTGTCTATAAATTGACCCTCCCTTTGACCCTCACATAAACATATTAAGGTTACACAATTATTTGGTTTCTTTGATTTTGATGTTGAGATTAGTATTAACTTAAAGTAAAAAAATATGCACTCTTTGTGTTTTTAAATATGTGATATAATTAAAGATTAGGTTTTTAGATTATGAAATTAATTAAAACCAAGAACTAGGCTTTAATTAGACATGCATAAAAAACGTGTAACAACTTTAAAAATTGTTTTTGTTCAATTAGACAAGATGATTAAACAAAAGACAAATCATAATTGGTATATGATTTGAATAATTTTCATGGTTCTTGGTTATGTCTATGTATGCTTATGATGTTACCTTAAAATTTAAAAACTTATTTTGTATTTTAATTAGACAAGTTGGTTAAAAAACACAAAATAAAAATTGGACTAAGATTATGGTGTTTGGTTGGTTTTCTTGAAACTTTATGGTAATTGATTAATTGTACATAGTCTAGGTATATATTAATCAATAAAATAAAATGTATGCATATATTTTTATATGATATGGTTTTATTTCTTGTGTTGTTATAAGTATATTGTTTATATATGTCGTGTGTTTGATATATGGTGATGATTTAATTGTTATACTTGTTGATTGATTGTTTATTTATGTTTATAAGACATTAAAGATCAATATGACATATATAAAAATTGGCTTGTTCTTTTGATAGAACCAATAGAAAAGCATATTATGATGGTTTTAAGAGCAGGATTGTTTGTTGTTCACTCATAATTTTATAACATGATTTTTATGAATCCACAAATTAGTTTATGAAAAAAATTTATTGTTGTTTGATGCAATTATTTTGAGTGCACAATTTTGATAACCTAGATAATCAACTATGGAAAGAGAAGGATTGTGGTTAAGGTTATACCTCAGCATGCCATATGAACATAGTATTTAATCGTTATGGATTAGATTTTGGATTTTTAGTTTTACTGTTGAATTATTTGTTGAATAAGATTTAATTATGACTTATTTTTGCCACTGTTGATTGCTTGAACGCGCGCTTGTAATTGACATATTAATTCATATAGGGCTAATCGAGAGATCGAATATATGATAGATCACTCATAATTAAAAGGATTTGAATGCAAATCTAGAGATAGATTGACATAAATCCTCTGGATTAAGGTCAAACTTCATTGAGTAATTCACAGAACATTATTATGGTGTGGATTAATTTAATTTAGAAAGAGATTTTAGGTTAAGTTTGTTAATATTATACATTAATTACCTCAAGAGAAGGATTAATATAAGTTAAGAATCATCACAGTCTAGTCATAAACACAACAATAAATCTAATTCCAATTTATAGTAAACAACTTTGGGGATTTGAGATCTAAGTGTTGCCTTTAGTAATTCTTTTTTAATCTCTCAAATTTTCATTTTTTTTAATTTAAATTGTTAGTTTAACTATTAGTTTAGTAGTTTTAATTATTTTTGCTCCATTTGGTAGGCTAAATAATAGTTAATAGTGAGTAGATAGTAATCTGTCTCTGTGAGATCGACACTTTGGGCTCTTAAAGCCAATTACTACACCAATAGGTACACTTGCTTATTGGTAACGTAGGGTAGACGACCATCAAGTTTTGGCGCCTTTTTTGGGGAATAGATATTAGTTAAAGCTAGGTGTTATTAATTTAGCCATTTGTTTTCTTTTGTTTGTTTTTATTTTTGTTTAGTTTATTTCCTTTGGTTTTCTTTTGTTTTTGCTATTTTTTTGCTTCTACTTTCTTGTTTAGAAACTGTGTTGGGTTGTGTTTTATCGAAAACTAAGTTGGTTTGTGTTTTACTTCTTTGCAGATATCAGAAGAAGGATTGGTTACGAGAATAACAATGGCGGAGGAAAATCTGCATTTTCCAGATAACCAAATTTTTCAGTAAAACCAGTCTTCCAACCGATGACTATCTTGGATTATACTAGGCCAAGTTTAAATGGAGCAGAGTCTAGCATTGTTCTTCCTACAGTAGCTGTAAATAATTTTGAGAACAAGTCTCATTTGATACAGATGTTGCAGCAGAATGTATGGTTTGATGGATTACAAGATGAGGACCCAAACACAGACATAGCGAGCTTTCTTGAAATTTGTGATATGTTCAAGATGAATGGAGTAACTGATGATGTTATTTAGCTAAGGTTATTTCCATTTACATTGTAGAGCAAAGCTAAGTTATGGCTACAATATTTTCCTAGGAAGTCCATCACAACATGGGACGAGTTGGCAGAAAAGTTTTTGCAGAAATATTTTCCACTAGAAAAAACTGCTAAAATGAGGAATGACATTTCCTCATTTATTCAACACGATGGAGAATTGCTATGTGACATGTGAGAGAAATTTAAGGAATTACTGAGAAGATGCCCACACCATGGTCTTCCTGTCTGGATACATGTACAAACTTTTTATAACAGACTGAATATGAGTACCAAACAGATGATTGATGCATCGGCAAGAGGTACACTTAGTAACAAGATGTCAAAATTTGCACAAGAATTAATCGAGGAGATGGTGATGAATAATTACCAATGGTATTCATCTAGAGAGAAGCCATCTAAACCTGGTAGGCTGTATGATGTGAATGTAGTGATAGCCTTGGTAGTCCAAGTAAGGCTATTGAGTAAAAATATTGATAGACTGTCAGTAACTCAGAAGTGATCCAGTTCCTATGATGTGAATAATGTGGAAGAGGCCATACTAGTCGAGAGTGTGTGGAAACTATTAATTATATAGGGAACAACAATTAGAGAGTACAGAATAACCTATATAGTAATAATTACAACCAAGACTGAATTAATCATCTTAATTTTCCTTGGGATGGTTAGAACCATAGTTGGCCTACTCAGCCACCCAAATTTTAACAGCAACAGTCGGGATACAAAACCTTAAAAACAGAGGAATTACTGACAAAGTTTGTGCAAGCCTTAGAAACAAGATTTACTCATGTAGAGAATGAGGCTAATAATCAATCAACTATCATACACAATTTAGAAAATCAAGTTGGACTGTTGGAAAAACTTATATAAAAATGAGCATAAGGTTCATTACCAATCAATACTGAGGTTAACCTGTGTGAACTGGTCAATGTAGTAATTATGGAAGAGGTTATCAGTAATGAACAAAAAGCTAGAGCATAGGAACCAAGTTAAGAAACTCCCAAGACACAGTGTTGCTAAGAAAATATAAGGATCACATCCCCTACCCAGCTGAGCTTAGAAAATGGGATGAGATTGAGGAAGCAGAAGGTAAATTATTAGTTGAATCACCTACTGTAAAATCTATGGTGTTAGTACCAGAAGAAGCAAAAAATAAATTTGGACAAGTTGGTAAGTGAGTGCAAGTTGGAAGAGCTCAATAAGGAAAATTTAAAAGAAGACAACTCTTAAATTATCTACAGTAAATTGCCAGAAAAACTAAACGATCCAGGTAATTTTTATATTCTATATATTATTAGTAGTTCAACTATTGAGAAAGCTCTTGCAGATTTATGCACCGGAGTAAATATAACGTCATATCCTCAATCATGTGAAGATATGAATCCAAAAATATCTAATGACAACTATAAGGAAATCATAAAACATATAAACTCTAAAATGTCAAATACATGATCACCATAAGTGTATGCATAATAACATCAACACCATATAGAAACATATCAACATAGAATCTAAATAGATAAACAAGTACTTAATCGCTAGAAAGCAGGTGGATGGAAATCATCAGGCAGAAGCTATAAAGGTGGATACTGAACCTCTTATGCAAATGTCTAATACTTTGTTGTGGCAGGTAAGGAGTCTAGCGTTGTTGGTGGTGTAGCACATGTGTGGGATCAGAAGCTGGTGTAGATAATGCTGGTGGTGCTGATGGTGACTGTCACAGGCGCTGACACTAGCGATGTGGTCCACTCAATAAAGTGCCTCTAATATCTTTAAAACTCAAAGAACTACAACTAAGACACTTTCTAATAGAGCAAAGAATATGAGTCAACGCATCTAATTTTTGTGTCTGAATCTGCTGCTCATCTTTAATCATATGTTGTTGTCTTTTGACTTAGACAAATCTCTGGGATTGAGCCCGCTGCTCATCTACTATCTGCTACTACAACTACTCAACCTGCACAAACTGCTATGAATAGGCCCACTACTCATCTATAATCTCCTACTATTGTCTCTTTATACCACCTAACTGAGAGAAAATATCTAGAAACTGATGGTCTACATCCTGCTCATGATAAGTAGCTTACTCAATGTACCTATGAGTGTTACAAAAATTGAAATACATCGTCATGCACTCCTTAAGATTTGGCAATAACCCCCAAATGAAGATGCTTAAGGCTCCTATGGGCATATGAGTGGCGTGTCGACTGTGGCCTCAGTGCATATAAGCGGGGAACCTATTACGGTCAATCCCTGCAGTGGAATCCAATCAATCTCAGCACTCTATTGTCTTGGTAAACCATGTTTATATTTTCATAAAGTTGTATGTCCATACCCGAGATGTGCAGAAGCCAGTCAGTAAATCATCGCTCTAGCTTTCTTATTGTGCTTATAATAGATGTGATCAAAGAATAAGTGCACCACATCGATAGGCTGACCAGCAGGAAAATGTACATACAATGAAGGTACCACTTGCCTAAGATGTTGTCGCACTCAATTATCCATAAGATCAAACGGGTAAGCCACCTGTGAATGATCTATAAATAGAGATTGTTATATTTGCTGATTTTCGATTGACTCGAATTGTAACTGCCTCCGAGTAAATTAGTTAGCTCTGTCCAAAATTTCCGTGTTATAATTATACTGATCAAACACTTTGTGAGGTTTGAGGGAGTTTTTTTATCGAATCTGGACTCTGCATAACCCTCACTAATCTAGCAGAACTCCACTGACACCACACTCTTGCCAATCTAAATTGGAGACTCCTCTCTCTAAAATTTGCACGCAATGTAACCATAAATTCCAAGAATAACTCTTTTCACAATACTAATGGAGTATCCATCCTAGCATACTCAACTAATCTTCCATTAAAAAACAACTCTTCATTATCTAAATACACACCTAAACTTTCTAAAATTGCAAAATCTAAGCATCTTTTGATATGAATCTCGCGATTGGAGAGAAGAGAATACTTCACTATCTCTACATCATCATTAAAATTCAAGTATGGGTTGTTACAGTGGGTTGCTTGGATTTTCTCAAGGAAGAAACTTCCATTTGAATAGATTGAAGAAGAGATGGAGTATGAGGTCATGTTGGGTGAAGTACTAGCGTGGTGTGCTAATCGGCGTGCTGAGAGAGGAAGGTTTTTGGTGTTTTTTGGGTAAGCACAAGAGAAATGAGTGTGTTTCTGAGGTTATAACATTGTAAAAGCGCTCAACACAGTCTTGCTGAGCTTGGTAAGGCCCGCACCAAATTAGGGTTAGCTCAACACGAGGTCGTACCTCTCAGAACGAGGTTGGTGCTGGATTTCGAATTGGAATTTACAATTTTAGCACGGGGATCACGCCAATTCAGCACGGCCTGTGCACCTGTGCTTTGAAGAATAGGTATGAGCACGACCCATTCTGAGTATGAGCATGGGGCTTGTGCATCTCAAAAACTCAGCACAATGGTCATGCATATTGGAACGGAGGGTGTGACAGTCACTGATTTGATAAAATTCAAATCAAACAGTATCGACTGAATCTTTAAATCACAACAAACATATACAATAAAATATAAACACTTTAAATCATTTATTCACCAAAAAATAACATCAATGTAGGTCATATAAAGAAAAGAAAACAATTAACCTTACCAAACGAAATGAAAAATCATGCAAAAACAAAAATAACTATGCACATATTTATAAAGGTGTTTTAGTAAATGTCAAAAGCTCGACCAGTAGTAGAGCTCGCATTCAATAAAATTGACAGAAGGTCAATTGTCTTCTTGTCCTGCCTAGATACTTTTGTAGAATATCGAAGAGTCTATCCCTATCCTCACTCATTGATCAAAGTTTTCCAAATAAAACATAAGGCAAGGACAATGATGAATCTATAATAAAAATGACAAAATTTGATAGGCAATGTGTACTAGACTGAGGCCAGACTTCATTTGAGCTTGCTTCTCGATCCAAAACAGAGACATTTTCCAAAAAGCTATCTTTTTGAATTGGTCATCTCCCTTTACATCTCCTTTTGACTTTACAACAAATACAGATGGAGGGAGCCCCTGATTGTTCATACCCTGCGGTGATAATATACCCGATTTCTATGGAAAAGAATAGGCAAGAGTACGATTAGTGGGTGCTTTCGTAGATGATTCTGATGTGTTAGGAAAGGTGTAGGTAACCATTTGATCATCAACTCCAATAGTGAGCCGACCATTCTTAAAATTAAGTAGAGCTTGTGCTGTCACTAGAAATGATCTCTCTAGTATCAGTGCTCGCTCCTTACTCTGGGAATCTACCACGATATAATTGATTCGAAAAAAATTGACCACTCGAACCAACACATCCTCAATAATCCCTTTAGCTATAATCGCAAATTTATTTGCCAACTAGAGAGGATTTGTAAATTTCTAAAGTTAGACTCTCTACAGCTGGTGAAATACTATGTATGGCATTACATTGATGCTCGACTTGTTGTCCATTAACTATTTTCCAACAAACATTTCATTGAGATAGCTGGGGATAAAAAACTCCCTAGGTTTAGTAATTTAACTGGGATTAGAAGGGTATCTATGAAATTTCATGAAATTCGATTGATTTTTTTTTCCTTCCTATCCTTTATGGCCTGATCAGATGAGACTGTTCCAACATTAGTGATCTCAGGGTATCCATCTTCTACTCTCAAATGTGCCTTTGCCTTTACCATAAAATGGTAAGGTACCTCCTCAAAATAAAAACTAATAACACTAACTTATTCTTTTGGGTTCTTTTTAGTGTTACTAGATAAAGAAACCTATGGCTTCGCGCCAAGCTATTTTTCCATCTTGTTCATTTGGAACTCGAGATTTTTAGAGTGGTTTGTATATCTCAGTTGTGACATTTCAAGTCTGCTCTTCTTCTACTCATCAATCCCTTATCTTCTCTCTGTTAATTAGTTAGGCTTTCACCACTAGAATTGGTAGGTGAAAACCACTAAAAGTAGAGAATTACTAATTTTTTGTATATGGTTATTGGTAGGGAAGATTTTGTTCGAAGTAGAAGCTACTCTGGGAGGAGTGTGATGAAAGGATAAAGACAAATACTGATAAAAATGATATAGTGGGTTAGAAGGTTGGTAAGATGATTGAGATGGAGACTGAGGCTGTGAATATGATGGCTGATGGGAGTAGGGTGGCTGGTAGGAATGAGATGACTAAAACTTTCTTGGTGAGTGTTAGTATTGGAAGGGTGGTCTTTGATCAATGTAGTCCACCTTTTTCATGAGTGGGCTCGAGGAATAGGTATATGGCTGGTTGTCATATGAATAGGATGTATAGTGGTAGGTCTCTATCGAGTGCCAGCCTCCACACGTCACATAATGTACCAGTCTAGGTGCTGAACGTCCATACTAGCTTGATCCTTAAGTAACCACGTGAGCTCCTCAATATACTTTCCCTGGACGCTCATTTACACCTCTAGAGAGGTAATGTGATCCACTTGTAGCGTAGTAAATGACTGAGGTAGTTGAGGTCTCACCAACTAGAGAACTCTATCGCTCCAAGTGTAGCTATTCAATTCCATTTCTTTGATCAATGCCATGAACTCTTTTAGGCTTTTATGTAATCGTGATCTATTGGATACTGAATCCAACACTTGTTTTGTTTCAAGAATGAGCTCGTATAGAATGTATCAACTTGCAACCATAGCTCCAACTAGTGGTGTGCACATTTACAAACAAGTTCTTTGAAGAACTCACATGTCTTGCCTAAGCTCTCCAAAGAATACTGCTTAAACTTCATGATCTCAGCTTACAATTGTGCTGACCTCTTAGGTGGAAAGTATTTCTCGTAAAAGCGATGGAAGAGTAGATCCTAAGTCTTGGTCGAGTTGGGAGGTAAACTACGTAACCATGAGCATGCGTCGTCCCTACCAGAACAAAAAAAGTAGTAGATGTTTTGCATCCTCGAACACTCCATTGATTTTAAATGTATCCAAAATCTGTAAGAACCTCGCCATGTGAGAATTCGCATCCTTGTATGGCTTCCTATCTAACTGAACCTGAAACTAGACCATCTGGATAATTTGAGGTTTAATCATATAGTTATTTGTTGTTATCCTAGGTTTATTCACTACCTAACGCACCCCATAAATAGGTGGTCTGGCGTGTTCAATAATCGTACGTGGTGAAGGTAAATGTGCACCTAGACTTCCTAGATTATCATTCATGTTATTACCTGTATTTCCCTCACTTTAATGCATCTTTGCACCTATACTACTGGAAAAGTCCACTAGAACATGCACCACTTTTCTACTAGTAGTTGTTTGTTGTGCTTGTTTCATCTTGCTCCTTGTACGGTGATGCATACACCTGCCAAAAAGAACTTGGCAAACAAAATAACTTAGCAACTAAAAATAGAAAGTAAAAACAGTGACTTAAAAAACAACACACATAAAATCAAAATAAATCACACACAAAAATCAAGCAAATAAAAAAATATGAAAGAAAAATAATGCAGGCGTGACAATTTCCACAAGGGATTTGCTTTGTTCTTTTTAAGTGGCACAATTCCTACACAAGTAGCACGCACCTCATGCTAAAATAATTGTAGATCTCTTCAGCACGGTCCTCGTGTTGGTGAATACGGGCTCCGTACTATGTATAAATGCTTAGAACTCTCACAGAATAAGTCATGCGTGGAAATTTGGTTAAGTGGATAATATATAGTTTAAGGTATCAAAATATCATCATATTATGTGCTCATCAAACTCCCCCACACTTGAATCTTTGCTCATCCCTAGCAAAGCAGAGATCGAGATCAAGCTACCAACAATCCAACAACCAAACACTGAATCAATTTCAATCAAATCTGGTTAAACCACAATCAAGACAGTTTATTCACGAAATAAACAATCTAAATACCAACCGTAAATTCCAAATAAATTACTCAAAGAGTAGATATTTAGACTATTGTAGTGGCATCTCTAGACTAAATAGAATTTGACCAAAGATTCCTTTTATTACTCTATTTGTTTAACCTATAACCTCTTATTTGATTTCATTTTCTTTTCTTTTCTTTTTTCTTTTTCTTTTTCTCTTTCTTTTTTTATTTTTCTCTTTTTTTTCTTTTATTTCTTCTCTTCTTTTTTTTTTCTATTTCATTTCCAAGTAATTCTTTCTCTAGGAGCCTAGGCTAGCAAAAAAGTGAAATCAAATGTTGCATTAGTCAAATGATTCAAGTCATTCACGAAAATTTCCTGATTCTAAAAGGCAGTGCATACTTGTATTCATAGAGTAGAGGAGTTGTTCCTTGGAATAATTAAAAAATAAGGTGAGGCTATTTATTTAAAGTAAATAAAAGAAACAAATTTCGTAAAACCTAAGTCTATTATGCCACCCAACTAAACTAGTTAATTAATCCTGCTCAATTCAAGATCATTAAATGAAATATTAGAAGTGGTAAAAAGAAGTTTATTTGCATGAACATAACTATCCAAATTGTGAGAATAACCGTCCTATCATGATTAATTAATTATGATTTAGTTATTGAATTAAATTCGTTATCCCTTCCCTACACTTATCTCAAACATTATTCCTAATGTCTGATGTAAGATAGGAAGAAGTGACATATGTGTAATAATTGTTTGCAGATAGAAAGAGTGTGAAGACATAATATGTAGATATAAAAGATAAAGAAAGAAAGAAAGAAAGAAAGAAAGAAAGAAAGAGATCAAGAGAAAATGCCCCTATATAAGTAGAATGGTGAGAGAAATGCTAAGAATTGAAGAAGTGAGGTTCCTATAAGAAGAGAGTTAGAGGTTTACAAAGAGAATATGTATATACATAATTCAAAGTAGAGAAAAGAAATAAAGACAATAAATAAAGAATAAAAGTGTGAATATGAAAAAAAATGCGCAAACTAAAATAAAAGATCATGTTTAGTTGTTTGCAGTCAAAAGTGGTAAACATGGGGCATGTCAGGTAAACACAAATTATGTTTGGCACTAGCACAGGCTATGCTGGAGACAACATGGGTCATGGTGATCTGTCAAAATGGGGTGTGTTGACTAGCACGAGGCATGTTGGGTGCAATAACCTAACATAAGCCTAGTGCTGAATGACACAACCACCATGTTGAACACCTGTATGCACAAAATCAATCAGTGGTGCAACACTTTCACTATGTTGAGTGGCACGGTGGGTGTGCTACGCTAAAAATAAACTGACAATTCCTATATATACATATATCTACAACCAACAAAACATTTAATCAATAGGCTCAATCCGTAGTATAAAACTGCAAGAATATCCTCAATCATATGGTCAAATCAATCGCAACACACATATGAAGACATGAATAAAAAAATATTTAACGACAACTATATGGCATAACATAACATATTAACTCCGAAATGTCAAATAAATGATCAACATCAGTGTATCGTATTATAACATCAACACTATATAGAAACATATCAACAAAGAATCCAAATAGACAAACAAGTACAAAACATTGAAAAACAGGTGGGTGGGGATCACCAAATAGATATTGTGATGGTGGATACTAAACCTCTAGTGCGAGTGGTCAATACCCTGGTGTGCCAGGTGTCAAGTTTGGCTCTGCTAGTGGTGTAGGCACATGTGTGGGATTAAGAGCCGGTGCAGATGATTCTGTTAGTAGTGATGGTGATCGTCGCAGGTGCTTGCACGAGCAATGTGGTCCACTAGATGTAGTGCCACCAATATTTTTAGAACTCGAAGAACAACACTATCTAATAAAAAGAAGAATATGACTTAGCTCATCTAATTTCTACTCTGAATCCACTGCTCTTCTATAATCATCTATTGTTGTCTCTCGGTCTACACAAATCTTTGGGATTGAGCCCACTCTCGTCCACTATTTGTTGTTGCACCAGCTCAACCTGCACAAACTGTTGTAAATGGGCCTACTGCTCACCTACAATCTCCTGCTGTTGTTGATAAACGCTTTGGCGTATATATTTTAATATGTAAATGTTATGGTTTTGAAGTGTAATTTGAGCGTTTATCGTGGAAAATAGTCTATTTATCTATTGGTTGACATTTCGCAGGTTGAAAATCGACTTCGTGCAACTTTTGGACGAAAATAACTAAAACGGATGAAATCGGGCGATGCTAGAAAACTACACGTATATCCAAGAGTTACACGGTCAATAGAAAAATTGGTACACAAACGTCATCGTGTGTGTGTTCCACTCTAATTTTCTGCACGGACAATTGGTTATTACATGGACAAAGTTTGCAAGTACACAGTACTGTTCACGATCATGTACTTTAACTGAATTTCAGATTTTCAGGTTTTCTCATGCAAAATGAAGGATAAAAGGGTCTACCAACCATTCTCTAGTGATTCTACAATAGGGGTCTACCAACCATTCTCTAGTGATTCCACAATCATTCTTGAGACAAAGAACTTATTTTTGAATGAAATGAAGAGCAAGGAACACGATCAGATGAGAGAGCAGCATGGATTACGGAACATATGGGCCAACTATAGTTAGATCTCCATGGGCTTCTCTGTCGTTGATGAGTTCGTTGTTATCTTCTTTGTGTTTTTCTTTCCAATTATGAACTTAACTCTTCTAGACACTTAGGTTGAGATGAACTATTGATTGTTGAACCAGATATTTGATTTTAGTTTTAGTCTAGACGTTTTTGTTGACTGAGATTTAATTATGAATTGTTTTTGCCATAGTTGATTGCTTGACGGCCGCTTGTGATTGACATTTTGATTCGCATAGGGCTAATCGAGAGATCGAATATAGTTTAGAAAGAGATTTTAGGTTAAGTTAATT
>CANYCX011622579.1:0-14778 GCA_948193385.1 Breynia disticha f. nivosa | reverse complement strand
ATGGTTTTCATTATTTACCATTTTAAACGTTTTCCAGCTTCCGCGTTTTAAAAGATATTTTATTATAATTTACTCTGAACTGTATATTGTAAGATTTATGTTTTAAAAAAAATAGTGGGAAAATTCGATTATATAGAAAATGAACTTTTTGAAAATGGGTGTCACACATTCCCACTGTCCAATATTCGTTAATTTCCAAATTAATTGAGTTGTACAAGTATGAAGTCATAGGAGGAGTTGAGTCTAGGTATCCACTTTTCTCCATTTGAATCAACCCAATTCTTTTGTATTGTTCTTGCTTTCTTGCTGTTGATGGCGTAATTTATTTTTTTAGTAATAATTAGTTAATTTCTCATGCTCAATATTTGTCCAGTTAGATAATAGTTTAGGTTGATAGTGGTAGTACTTGACCATCCTCGTGGGATCGACATTTGATACTTTGTAGTTGTATTACTATTTGATAGGAATACTTACCTAGTAGGTTGTGGTAATAGTGTTCACATAATTTGCATCAAGTTTTTGGCATCGTTGTCAGAGACAGTTCAATATTAGGAATTCAATCTATTTATTACTCTAATCATTTTTCTATTTTACTTTTCTTTTTGTTATTTTTCTTTCACTGGATTTTACGCTTGGGTTTTTGCTTCTGCTTGTGTTATTGTAGGTTTATTGGTAGTTTATTACCATGAGTGACAATTCCAACCTTGTCAAAATAGATCCTGAAATCAAACGCACAATCCTCCTTCGACGTCATGAACAATTATTAAGAGAGGTCATAACTGATCTTAAAAGCAAGAGCGACTCGGATTCGGAGCATTCATTAACTAAAGCCATGGGCGATCAGAATATAAGGACGATGTTTGACTACGCTCGACCGAATATGACAAGCATAGTTTGACCGACAGTGGTGGCTAACAACTTTGAGATTAAGCCGAATGTCATGTAGATAGTCCAACAGTATGTGCAATTTAATGGTTTACAGGATGAGGATCCCAATGCCCACATTTCAAACTTCCTAGAAATTTGTGACACCTTCAAAATTAATGGGATTTCATATGATACCATTAGATTGAGATTGTTCCCATTCTCTTTAAGAGCACAAGAAAAACAATGGCTCAATTCTTTGGCACGAGGAACCATAGACACTTGGGATGTGTTGGCTGAACAGTTCTTGGCTAAATATTTTCCTTTTGTCAAGACAGCCAAACTGAGGAATGACATCTCTTCCTATGCTCAATTGGAGTCAGAAACTTTATATAATACTTGAGAAAGATTCAATGATCTACTTCAAAGATGCCCACATCATGGTCTGCCCACTTGGATGCAGGTTTAGACTTTTTACAGTGGTTTGAGTTTGGGAACTTGGCAGTCTATTGATGCAATAGCTGGTGGAACATTGAACAATAAGACTCCAAAGGCAGCTCAGGAACTAATTGAACAAATGGCGATGAATAATTACCAATGGGGAGCTATCAGAGCTAGACCACCAAAGCAATCAGGTTGTATAATGTGGATGCAGTCACTGCTTTAGCTGCGCAAGTTGAGGCGTTGAGTAAGAAAATTGATATCATTTTAATTCCTTCTTCTGGTTCCACTAACCATATTTTGCAGGTAACTACACCAGATGAAAGCCAGGATGCACAGGAATCCAATGGAGTGTACAACATCTCAGGTTAGTAATGACAACATCAATAAAATAATCCATATAGCCAAAGCTATAATCAAGGATGGTGGAACCATCGAAATTTTTCTTGGGGAGGAACAAGAAAAAATCAACCTCCAGGTTTTCAACAACAACAACAGGCAGCCCCAACAGAGCAAAAATTAGGTTTAGAAGAAATTCTTTCAAAATTTATTTAGATAGCTGATGCCTGCATTTCTACAGTGAAGACTTTTACTCGAAACACTGAAGCTTCCATTCACAATTTGGAGAAACAAGTAGGACGGTTCGTAAAGGTAATCTCTAAGAGACAACCAAGTACTCTGCTGAGCAATACAGAGATTAATTCCAGGGAGAAAGTTTAGGCAATTACACTCCAGAGTGGTTGAGAACTTCCTAAGGTACCTGATACTATTAAAAATACATCCTCTAACACATCTGTGCAAACATCCACTGAGACCATTCCACTTGAGGAAGAGAAGGAAAAGACTCGTCTGCCACCAAAAACCAAAGCTAAAGAGCCAGTACCAGAGTTCAAGCAAAGAATTCCATATCTGACTAGGCTGAACAAAGAGCGTATGGTCACACAATTTGGTAAGATTCTTGACATCCTTAAACAGTTACATATTAACATTCCTTTTATCGAGGCTTAGTCACAACTGACCAAGTACGCGAGGTTTCTGAAGTAACTAATCTCTAACAAGTTGAAATTCGAAGAGATATCCACTGTCTCTCTAAGCGAGGAGTGTTCTGCTATTCTACAGAACAAACTGCCACAAAAGCTACAGGATCCAGGGAGTTTTACTATTCCCTGCTCTTTTGGTAGTTTAGTGTATGAGAAGGCTTTAGCTCACTTAGGAGCTAGCATTAATCTGATGCCATATAAGATGTTTAAGCACCTAGGCTTAGGTGAACCATTGCCTACTAGGATGAGTTTGTAGTTAGCTGATAGATTTCTCAGGCTTCCTAGAGGCAAGATTGAGGATGTTTTAGTATGAGTGGATAAATTCATATTTCCTGTTGATTTTATTATATTGGATAAGGATGAAGATGTTGAGGTACCATTGATTTTAGGTCTTTCATTTTTATCCACTGCTAGGGCTATTATAGATGTTAGTGACGGTAAGTTAGTTTTACGAGTTGGTGAGGAAGAAGTTACTTTTCTGATTTCAAAATCCTTGCGTCACAATATAAGTCATGATGACCGTGTTATTTTATTAGTTCATTTTAGTCATGTTTGTCTACTTGTTTATAGGAATAAATATTTACAGATCTACTGGAGCACTGTCTGGTACAGGGTAAAACTACAGAACAGGGTGATCTTCAAGTTTCTGAACAAATTGCGCATCTTGAAGCCTCAGAATTTACCAAGTGCAAACAGAAATTTGAAGGGCTTGGTCTGAGTAATGAACAGAGATTAAAGACATCACTCGAGGACCCTCCAGTTCTTGAACTTAAGAAGTTACTAGATCATTTAGAGTATATCTTTCTGGCACCAGGTAATAAATTGCCGATAATTATTTCAGCTATTTTGGAGGATGAACAAAAGGAGCAGTTATTGACAGCACTCCGAGAGCACAAGAGAGCTTTGGCTTGGAAGATATCAAATATAAAAGAAACTAATCCCTCTTTTTGCACGCACAAAATCCTTATGAAGGATGAGGTCAAGCCAGTCGTCCAACCACAACGCCGACTAAACCTAAAGATGAAAGAAGTGGTGTGCGTCGAGGTAATTAAGTTGCTTGATGCAGGTCTCATTTATCCAATCTCATAGTGCATGGGTTAGTCAGGTACAGGTAGTCCCGAAGAAAGGAGGAATGAAAGTGGTGAAAAATAAGAAGAATGAGCTTATTCCAACTCGAATTGTCACTTGTTGGTGTGTACGCATAAACTACCGCAAATTGAATGATGCCACATGGAAGGACCATATTTTGCTAGCATTCGTCGACCAGATGCTTGAAAGGTTAGTCAGTCACTCTTTTTATTGTTTCTTTGATGGTTTATTTGGTTATTTTCAAATCCCTATTGCGCCAAAGGATCAGGAGAAGAAACATTCACGTGCCCCTATGGTACCTTTGCTTATAGGATAATGTTGTTTGGATTATGTAATGCACCAGCCACCTTTTTAAAGATATATGATGGCGATCTTCGACGATCTCGTTGAGGACATAATGAAGGTATTTATGGATGACTTTTTTATGTTTGGTGATTCATTTGAACAGTGTTTGGAACATTGAAAACTTGTTTTGAAATGTTGTGAGGACACCAATTTGGTGCTGAATTGGAAGAAATGTCATTTTATGGTCACCGATGGCATTGTCCTAGAACATAAGATCTCTAGCTAGGGGATTGAAGTAGATAGAGCTAAAATTGAAACCATTCAAAATCTACCAACCCGATTTCTGTTAAAGCGGTTCAGAGTTTTTTGGGACAGTCCAGGTTTTATAGACGTTTTATTAAAGACTTTTCAAAAATAACCCGACCATGACACAGTTACGCGAAAAGGATGTTGTTTTTTATTTTAATGAAGCTTATTTGTCCGCATTTAAGTTACTGAAAAATAAACTGATCCATGCTCCCATTTTAGTATCACCTGATTGGAGTCTTGCTTTTGAGTTGATGTGTGATGCTAGTCATTTTGCTATTGGCACTGTTCTAGGACAGCGACATGAAAACCACTTTCAACCTATTTATTATGCTAGTAAGACAATGAATGAGAATCAAATTCATTACACCTCCACATAGAAAGAATTATTAACTGTTATGATTGCATTTGATAAATTGTGCTCTTATCTCATTCACTTAAAGGTTATTATTTTTACTGATCACTCTGCTTTCAGATACTTGTTGAATAAGATAGATGCAAACCCAAGACTAATCAGGTGGATACTTTTACTCCATGAATTTGATTTGGAAATCTGGGATAAGAAGGGAGCAGAGAATGTAGCGGCAGATCATATGTCCAGACTATAAGGGGTTACCGACGATCCCAAAGCAAAACAGCCCTTAAATGATTCTTTTCCAGAATCATTCTTATTTCGTGTTTGCGCAATGTTAATTACCTTGCAGCTGAGGTACTGATTCAAACTCCGTGGTTCGCTGATATTGTTAATTACCTTGTAGCTAATGTTCTTCCCAAGGATCTCTCATTTCAGCAGAAGAAGAAATTCTTCTCTGATCTAAAATACTACTTCTGGGAAGAACCATTCTTATTTCGTGTTTGCGCAGATCAGGTTATTCGGCGATGTGTTTCCACCAAAAAAGGTTGGCAGATTCTGGACCATTGCCACTCAGGACCAACTGGTGGCCACTACAGCGCTAACCGTACAGCACAGAAGTACTCGAGGCAGGTTTTTACTGGCCTTCTTTGTTCAAAGATGCGCAGAGGTAAGTTTCCATTTATGACAATTGTCAACGATCAGGTAATATCTCTCACCGCAATGAAATGCCTCAGAATGTTGTTGTTGTATGTGAAGTGTTTAATGTGTTGGGAATCGACTTTATGGGTCCATTCCCAACATCTTATGGTAATAAATATGTTCTAGTTGTTGTGGACTATGTCTCGAAATGGGTTGAGGCCCAAGCCTTACCGATGCTAGAGTTGTTATCAAGTTGTTAAACCCTCTATTTTCCCATTTTGGAGAACCTCGAGCAATCATAAGCGACAGATGAACACATTTTTGTAACAACAAACTTTCCAAAATCTTATACAAATATGGTGTTACTCATAGATTGTCCACTGCCTATCATCCCCAAGCTAGTGATCAGGTAGAGATAACCAACCAGGAATTGGAAAGGATTTTGAAAAGTCAGTAAAACATCACAAAAAAGACTGGTTAGTTAAATTGAAAGATGCCTTATGGGCTTATCGCACTGCCTATAAAACACCCATAGGTTTTTACCCCATTTAGGTTAGTTTATGGCAAGGTGTGTCACCTTTTAGTTGAACTAGAACATAGAGCATTTTGGGCTATAGGATCTGCCAATTTTGATTTATCTACTGTAGGTGAACACATGATGCTACAATTGAATGAGTTGGAGGAATGGAGGATGGATGCCTATGAGAAAAGAAAAATCTACAAGGAACGCTCTAAGCGTTATCATAACAGGCATCTCAAACCCACGAAGAACTTTATCATAGGCGACAACGTTCTTCTCTACAATTCTTGTCTGACACTTTTTCCTGGGAAGCTGAAGTCAAGATGGTCTGATCCATTCAGAGTGACCCAAGTCTTTCCTTATGGAACAGTCAAGGTTACACACCCCGGTAAAGGTACGTTCAAGGAAAACAGTCATAGACTTAAATTCTATCATATACAGGTTCTTTCCGATCTTGACAAAGATGTCGTCAACCTCGCTCCTCTGGAGCCCAGCTTAATTTAGAGGTAACCGTCAGGCTCGGGATGTTAAACAAGCACTTCTTGGGAGGCAATCCAAGGATTAGGAGTATTTTCTTTGTCTTTGTTTTTCTTTTTCATTGTTTGTTTGTCTATTATTTGATAGGGTGCATATTTGGACTCATACAGGTACGCGTTTGACATTGTAGCATTTTCTCAATTAGATTAGCAAGTCTGAACGGCCTTTAAAACTGCTCACTAAGCTGCTATCAAAGTGTTCTAGACAATTTATTTTTGCAGTGCGTACCAAACGACCTTGAGAACAGTTTCCCAAAACCGTTTCGATGGCCGTTTTTAAGGGAACTATTTCTGGAATGAGCATCAGACCCGTTCCATTTCCCGTTCTCATTGGAAAAAAACTCAAATCATATTCCTAACATTAGAACGGCTATTCGGACAGTTTCATACCAGTTCTTATGGTTGTTCCCATAATATTGTCAGGTTCAATTTTTATAACGAGAATGACCATGAGAACGGCTATATGTTGTTCCCATAGCCGTTCATGTCGCATAGACAATTTAAATAAAGAAGACCCCTCATTTTAAAACACACTCAAATTTTCTCAAAACACTCTGAACAGTTGCTCCTCTCATTTCTGCTCGTTTTCAAGCCGTTTTCACTTGTTTTTGTGCCAAAATTAAGGTTTGAACTTCATTTCCTTTCCTTCTCTTAGTCCTCTCTTAGTTTTGTGCATGGTTTGACAAATTTCTTGGGTAAAATGTTAGGGTTTCTGCATTTGAAATTCCTTTTGGGTTGTTTAGGTTGAATAATGTTTATTTTCATGTTTGGGAATGATTATCCTCTATTATTTGTGATTTTTCTTGGTAGAATCAAGCTTAACTCAAAATATTTAGGGTTTTCCTTTAGCCTTGCTTGAGATTTGTGTTGTTTGGTGGTGACTTGAGTTAAAATTGTGTTTAAAGAGGCTCTAAGTGATCAAATTACACTTGATTCTAGCTTTGTTATAAATTGTTGCATGAAGTATAGATATTTCTCTATGATTTTAGTAGCCCTAAGGAATTTCATGTTAAATGTTAGATGTTGGTTGAGTCGCCAAGTGTGAAATTAAGGTTAATTATGCATTGTTGACATTCTTAGTTGATGAATTTGTATGACTTGGTAATTTTGAGTTGTGGTAAAGAATGCAAATAGTGAACCTTGTTATTTTTCTTCCTTTGCAATTGAAATTGGGCTATGTTACAGTGGAAATGTGTGCTTTATTTGATTGGGTTTCGTGGTTGAATGGATAAATTCTTACTGTGTCTAATTGATTGGTTGTTTCTCCTAATTCCCCTTCTCCTTGTTTTTAATTGAAGATGTTAGGTTCAGGCCCTTCTCGCCGTAAGAGACTCTCTCCGAGACACCCAGAGATACAGAGGATGTTGAGGTTGCTGCTCAGATACTTAGTTTCCCTAAGAAGACACATATTTAGAGGCGACTTGAAGCCCTAATAGGCAACCCATTCTTTCCCATTCGACTACGGGATGTGGCTACTTTACAGGACCTCGACCTCTACGAGGAATATAGACGGTTGTTGCGTGTCAAAGGGTGGGACAGATTCTTCGAGATTGACGATCCCACATACTGAGAGTTGACTTTGGAGTTCTTGGCATCTTTCACTTTTACTGAGCTGAAGGAGGTGGCAAGTGTCTATGCCTCGGTCAGTTTTAGGGCAGTAGACACAGTACACAGGATGACCATATCCAACTTTGGCTGTTGGGTGGGTATATATAGCGAGGAGTTTGCCTCTAGTGACGAGTTCGCTGACTTGCCCTTGGAGTTCCCCATCGATGTGGACATTGTGGGCTACTAGAGAGAGTTGACAAACTATACATATTTCAATCCAAGCAGGTCCAAAGCTTCACAGATCATTCTCACGCCTTGCACTACATTCACCGACTAATTGTTACTAATTTATTCCCGAAGAGGGAAAGTGTAGGTAACATTACTTTCTAAGACCTACTTTATATTTATAGCATGGATAGGGGACTTCCAGTCAACATAGCCTATCTGTTGGCTAAGTCTCTTAGGGATCAGCTCATACGGCTACAGATCGCTGGGATATATTCGAGGCACTATGCCACTAGGATAATTTAGGGGTTCTGTCGCTTTCAGCATCTGCCAGTGATGGCGATTGTGGCCTCTGCTGAGTACTTAGAAATAGGAGTTCTCTGATGGATTAGGCTAGTTAATAGATTTTAGGTCGATAGTGTCTGGCAGTACCGGTTGAGGTAGGATGATAAGGAGGAGCACCCTGCAGTAGGGGAGGAGGAGGAGAAACCAGCTGAGGTGCCAATCCCAGAGGCACCAGTGTTACTACCGCAGTATCCTACTGGTCTGTCATACCATTTCGACCAAATCAGTGCCACCTTGGCTGCTATAGAGCAGCGACAGATTGCTATGCAGAGGGAGTAGATGGCACAAGCGGGGCACATATACGCGCTGGAGCATGGGGTGGAGCATCTATTCCAGCATTTCCAGATCCAACCGCCTCCCTATCATCCTCCACCAGCCTATCAACCGTATTATGAGCTCTATCAACAGTATTACCTAGAGCCACCAAGGAAGATGATGACCAGGAGGGCGATGACTGACACGGTCGGGTCGTAGATGTTACTTAGGATTTATTTTTTTTCTTTTACTTTTATTTTATTTTATTTTATTTTCCTTTTCTTTTTATTTTGTTATATTTTATTTTTATTTTTAGGAACTCTTGTACTGAAGAATTGTATCCTTAATGTCCATTGTGTTTTCTTTTCTTTAGTTCTTTCTCTTAACGTCGACAAGTCCAACACTAAGAGTCTTCTGGAAACATCTCACCCATAGCCTTCAGGGAAGTTTTTCTCATTTTTCTTTTTTCATCTTTGTTTTTTATATACATTAAGGACAATGTATGGTTCTAAAAGTGTGGTGATGGGGTTCATAAAATGAAGAATGTCTTGTGTGTTAATTGAATATCTGGAACTTTTTAGTTTCTGGCATGTGCTGAGTTTTTGTAGTCGAGTGCATCTGTTCAGCTACATAATCATAACTGGTAATGACCTTTAGAAAAATATGTCTTCCTTTGATTTAAATGACTAGGCATTGTTGTATTCTTATTCGTACCCCCATTTTTAGCACGCCAAACCAATTTTGGGTGAGTTATGATTTTTATCTTACAACTATCTACACTTAGTAATACTCTTATTGTCTCGCAAATATTTGTTGCTAATGAAAAAAATTTCAGATTTACCAACAATGTGCAATTATATTTGAGGTATGATTTTTTTTGTGCTTTGAAATGTGCCCTTACTCGATTGAACCTAAACTCGTAAGCAACAAAGGTAAAAAAGAGAAGAGTGAATTTTGATTGTTGAATTTTTTTTATATCTACTTTAGTATAGTTACGACTCTATTCCTCTGTCTAGTATTTAAGATATGAGTATCCAAAGCACTTTTTTCGTGATTTTCTTGAGTAATCGGGGACAACCACCAAAAGTGGGTGGTCTTAGCGTAAAAAGAGAAAGTGTTCGTGATGGGAGAAACCCAGTAAGAATGTTGTGAAGAAAATGAGTTTGTAGCAATCGAGTAAGTGGAAAAATCGACATGGAGCATAAAACGCACTTGAATTTTGAAAGATCTTACTAACCAACTTTTCTTCTAACTACTTTATTATGTTTGTTGGGATTTTTTGCACCATATTTACACTACAGTCTCAATATTATTAATTATCAATAGTTGTTTAATAAGTGTTGGAACTTACTTGGATTTGGTTTACACACAAACGGGATCGTCTTTGAGCACAATTTTGAATATGTTGTTTAGTCAAATTATTGTATTTAGATTTTGGTCATTATTGGTTATGCGTTGTCTTTGAACTTATGCTTCTTGATTATATCTGAGACCGCATGGAAACTATATTGCTAGAGAAACCCATGCTTGTTTTCTTTTTCAGTGAGTATGATTTTTTATTATTTGCTTGAGGAAAAGAAAAGGCTTAAGTGTGGTAATGTTTGATAAATGTCATTCCATTCATATATTTTAATCTATTTTCACGGCATTCCTATAGTTTTTAGACTTTGGCAAGATATCCACTTAATTTAGATAATTTTTCATATCTTCAGGTCATTTATGGAATTTGGAGCGAAAATGGAAAAATGTGGATCGAAACGGACTGGAATCCTGAAGTAATGTGACACGTGAAGACCTAAACACCCACTAAAACGGCCATATAGGTCGTTTGCATCACTGTTCATACAGAGAATGGCCTCTCGAACGGCTTCCTTAACTGTTTCAGTTCCTATTTCTAACCACAAGCTGCACAGTCCAGGGCCAAACGGCCCAACAAACAGTTTCATGGCCGTTCGCAACTTACGGGATGCACAAATAACCCTAGTATATAAAGGATTTTAAGAGCCAAACACATGGTTACGAAGTTTTTAGAGCTTAAGTGACCAGGAGACTCAAGTTCAAAGCAAAAGGAGTGGAAATTCAAGCTGGAGGACAACAAATTTAGAGATTCTTGTGTTAGATAGTCGAACTATTGATCTTGTAAGAGTTCCAATAGGTTTTCTTTCTTTTACATGGATATCTTTAGTTTTGTTTGTTGAATTTAGTTTGAACATGAAGTAGATTTGTTATGGATATCTAAATTAGATGAATCCTATGATGAATTACAGCTTATCACTTGATTGATTTGTGGTTTTAATGAATTTTATTAAGAGTCAATTGTGGTGCTGAATGTTCTTTATGACTTTGCATTGATAGGTTAAGAAATCATCTTGCAAATTAGGTCCCCCATAATTGAAAGGAGTGGCCTGCAATTCTAGAGATAGAATTACAGAATTTCTTCGTATTAGTGTAATGCTAATAGAGGAATGTATGAAACTTAATGCTAGATTAGGGGTTTTAGTCTAAAAGAGATTTTAGCTAATCAACTTATTCTTCGTTGTTTATCTAATTGAGAGATATTTTAGCAAATAATAGACATTCCTGCGGTCCAATATTCGTTAATTCCCAAATTAATTGAGTTATACAAGCATGAAGTCATAGGAGGATTTGAGTCTAGGTATCCACTTTTCTCCACTTGAATCAACCTAATTCTTTTGCATTTTTCTTATTTTCTTGCTATTGATTGCGTAATTTAGTTTTGTTAGTAATAATTAGTTAATTTCTCATACTCAATATTTGTCTGATTAGATAATAGTTTAGGTTGATAGTAGTAGCATTTGACCGTCATCGTGGGATCGACATTCGATACTCTGTAGTTGTATTACTGTTCGATAGGTATACTTGCTTAGCGGGTTGTGGGAATACTGTTCGCAGAATTCGCATCATATGTCCACTTTGGAGAGGGGACTTGCCTATGTGACTAGTATGGTCAAGAAGATTGCGGACAAGCTTGCCTGCACATCAAATGAGGCTACTACGATAGCTTCTCCGGCACCAGTGCGTGTGCCTACCGTTGCAGAGTTAGTTCCATCTGTCCGAGGTGAGGAGCAGGTTGTTGAGTACTCTCATGCCCTCGAAGATCATACTACATAAAGCAACTTCTCAGGGCCTACTTACCTGCACCGTTAAACTTCTTCAGCTTGATCATATTCCACGTCCCACATGACCAACATGTCATCTTCCTTTGCATCTATTTTGTTGCATTTCATGCTTATGCTTTTTCTTTTCCATATTTCTTTGTCATTCATGGTTTGTATGTGTTATTTATATGATATACGACATTGATTCTTGTTGAGAGGAAGAGTCATGGTTTTAGGGGAGTTTCATTTTCATTCCTTTAATAATAATGACAAAAAGGGGACAAAACATAACGTGAGGAGATAAATATGAAATGAAATGAACTTACTTGGCTTAAAATGGACTTCCTTTGGCTTAAAATGCAATTACTTAGTTAATGGATTTTACATGAAATGAACTCACTTGATTAATGAACTTCGTGTTAACTTTTGTGTTAATTTCTGTTTTGCGCACATTACTTAATATATTATGACCTGTGAGACGAACATGGTAACAAGAGTTTCATGCCTTGATCAAATCCATATATCGTTTTGATTGTTACATGTTTACAATCTTTTATCTCCTTTAAGAGTTTTGTCATTATCAAAAGAGGGAGATTGTTAGATCACGCGAGATCAGCATTAAGTCCCTAACTTAGCTTTGATAATGTGCTAACTCGTTAAAGTGATAAAGATTGATTTGCAGGTGAAAACAGCATTCTTAAACTCAGTAACATATGTTATGTTTGCAACTTAATGTACGTTATTCTTGGATGAATCCAAATTTCCAATAGTATTGAGTAACGTATGATGGATGAACAGGTAATGTACATTATTTTAGTTAATGTACGTTAGTGTCATTGTGTAACATACGTTATTAGTTTTGAAGTTTTGGTCGAAGGAACTAGAAATTGATGTGTGGCCTCTGTTGAAGTACTCGTGGTGGTTAACGTACATTGAATGGTTAAAGTACGTTATATGGTTAACGTATGTTTCAAGAGAAATTAACGTACGTTAACACGTCTGACACTACATTAAATGCATGGTTATTTAAAAGCCAAATGGCTAGTTTAGTTTATGTGCCTAACGACCATAAACAAGAGAGATAAGTATAAAAGGGTTCGAATTTCTACTGGGAATATAACTACAACACTAGAAACACAAAAGGCTACCTTTTGAACAAAGATTTCAACATTTAACAAGCAATTGACCAAGAATTAAAGATAAATATTTGAACCTTGATACAAGCAACTTGTAAGAGATTATAAGTGCTAGTGATTAGCTATTTGTTGAGTATTAGAATTGTTGTTGTGTGATTATTTAAGGTGATCATTGTAATAGAGTTCTCATTTATCTTGAAAGTGATTTGTAAAGAAATTAGTGGAAGTTTGAAAATCCTTAATAGAGGTACTAAGGTAGTGTAGTAGGCAAGATTGTTCCGAACCACTCTAAGTTCTTGTGTTCGCTCTTCCTCCTTACGTCTTTACTCTATAATTTCAAATCAACTCTGTAGGAACAAAGAAAAGGACACAGTTCAAGATTCAAACCCCTTCTCTTGAATCCTACATACATTTGTAGACACATCAAAAGTAGACTACAAATCCTTTTATCACTACTTTTTGCTTATGACCATTGAATGTATTGGCTAGCTATGGACAAGTGATGTTCCCATTACCAAATACTACAACAACACTAACTTTTAAGTGGCGGCATCTACATGGTGAACCTCTTAAAAATAGGTCCCTAAGGCTTGTTTTTTCCTTATTGTATCTTCTTGAAAAAGTCCCTTATACTTTGTAACTTTTGCATCCAATTCATAAAAATCACAGAAATTCATACCTTGAAATATCTTGCTCACCTCAAAATCCAAACCTTTCTGGGTCATTCTTACGAACTTGACTATGGATATTATTACCCTAAATTTATTTGTCATCTTTTGAAATAAACTATAAAATATCAACTTTCTCTTTTTGTGCCTGAATTAACTAGGACACATTCATTGTGGTCACCTTTGTCGTACTTCTACAAAAATGTGTGTGAAATAACGTCTACATGTACTCCCAAATTAAAATAGAATCTCTGGGCAAGGATACATACCAAACAAAAGCAATAACTATGAGTGAGTTTGGGAAATGCCTAAGTAAAATATTTTGGTAGTTCCTAAAACTTAAGAATTTTGTATATTCCATGGTGAACCTTGCTATATGTTCCATCCTAGATTATCCTTTTTCTTCCAAATGATGAGAAAAATTTGGGATCTAGATCCTTCTTAAGAATGGTTCCTTGTCAACATAGTCTAGATAGGGCTTCTAAAATTCAAGTATTACCACTTAACAAAAACCAGGCCCCAATGTATCCTGTACCACATTGGCATCCATATGGTCATTGTTCCGTCCATAGAGGCATTATAAAACAAGAGGTGAATTCTATCAAAAGGCATCCCATTGATTTTAGTGGGATTATAACTGGTGTTGTTTGGTTAAATTCCTTGTTGCACAAAGAGGTCTCTTCCACTTCATAAGCCCTTGGTTGTATATCTATGAACACACACTGTTGGTTTATAGGAAAATGAAATCGTCCCCTTCAAGGTATCTTCCTTTTTGTTGACCAGTTGATAAGTAGCCACAACTTGTTTTCCTTTGTCATTGTCCCTTGCCCCCCAAATTTCTTAGAGAAGGACAAGCCTTATGTCAATGGATTTTTCAGCCCTCTAATTGGTTTTGTCATCCCCTAATGGTGAAACTATTACTTGAAAGGTATGAGCAATAATGTTACGCCTTTTGGGGGCTTATACCTCTTCGTACAATGGTTCCCATGGAGCCTTCAAACAACTTCTATTCTATTTTGAGTCGAGAATACATATGTTCATTAATCGCATCATTTGCATTATTTTACATAAACAACTTTATCTCAATTACTATGCTTTTTGAATACAATTCTCCTTAGTCTCTATGCGCCTTTAGAGACCTTGCTTTTTGGATTAAAACATCCTAATCTAATTACCATATTAATTACGTATATTTTAAAAACTTTTCTTATCATTCACATATATATCATTTTCATTATTCCTTATTTAACTTTTAGTTACGTAAAGTAACTTCATACCAATAGGTTGGATATTCCAATATTCGTTATTCTGTTATATTCCCAGAATATTGATCGTATTAGTTATCACATCCATGGATTAAGCTTTGTGTTACGCTAATACGCCCTTTATTCTTTATTACGCAAGTCC
>CANYCX011622550.1:0-10377 GCA_948193385.1 Breynia disticha f. nivosa | reverse complement strand
TGTATTTGGAACAACTAACCCTTCCATGAGTGAAGAATTCTGTTTTTTAATGAAAGGTGAATTCAAGATGAGCATGATGGGAGAGCTCACATTCTTCCTAGGACTGCAGATAAAGCAAAAGGAAGATGGAATCTTTATTCACCAGACCAAATACACAAAAGAGTTAATCAAGAAGTTCAAACTTCAAGAAAGCAAAGAAATACGAACTCCTATGGCATCTACACTAAAAATTGATAAAGATGAGAACGGCAAATCGGTCGATGAAAAGCTCTATAGAAGTATGATCGGTTCATTACATTATTTAACTGCTTCTAGACCTGATATAATGTTTGCAACTTGTATGTGCACTAGATTTCAGTCAAATCCTAAAGAATCACACCTAACTGCATGTAAAAGAATCTTTAGGTACCTTATTGGAACTATCGGATTGGGTCTCTGGTATCATTCTTGCTTATATTTCAATCTTGTTGCATATAGTGATGCTGACCACTATGGATGCAAACTCGACAGAAAAAGCACCAGTGGATCCTGTCATTTCATTGGCTCATGTCTAATCTCTTGGAGTTGTAAGAAACAGACAAGTGTAGCTATATCCACGGCTAAATCTGAATATAGTGCTTGCTCACAAGTTCTGTGGATAAAATACCAACTTGAAGATTATGGTATTAAACTTGAGAAAATTCCAATAATATGAGATAACACTAGTGCAATCAATTTAAGTAAAAATCCTATAATGCACAGTCGTACAAAACACATTGAAATTAGACATCACTTCCTAAGAGATCATGTTCAAAAGAAAAATATAATCCTAGAATTTGTTAGACAAGTGATCAGTTAGCAGACATATTCACCAAACCTTTAGAGAAAGCGACTTTTGATTCGATAAGGTTTAGGTTAGGAATGTGTGATTTGAATTAAGTTTGATCATTGATTTTGTGCTTATATGATTTTTGATGAATTTTTGATCATATTTTTAAGTTTTTCAATTTAGTGTTGATTGATGAAACTTGGTGTTGATTTGTTGAAATAAGATGTTATTGATGGTTTTTAATGCTAATTTTTGTACTAATATTCAACCTTCTGCATTTCCCAGAATAGCGTACGTTAATTTCAAAATTAACGCACGTTATCGATTCTAGAACTCTTTAAAATCGAGCAGAACCCTTCTTTCCCTCCCTTCTCACTTTCAAAACCTCTTGGCCTAACCTTAAAAAATCGCCCATTTTCTCGTTTCTTAATCGTTTCACTCCAAACTTGTTGCAAAACACTCCTATAAGTGTCCCCATCAAAACCCAAGCTTCAAACAAAATCAAAATCCACCAGATTTCTCAAAATCGACCAAAATCCGAATTTCTCAAATTTCCTCAAATCCTCAAATGGCACCCAAACGAGCTGCGAAACGGACCAGGGGTGAAGCAGGGACGAGTTCCGCACCTCCCCCGGACTATGACAACGTCCGGTTTATAAGTAGAATCGCCCAAACTCATTTTGAAAATATTTTGGTTCATGAGAATTTGATTGAGAGTTTGTTTTTTAGTTATAATTTGTTGAATGAGGTTGGATTGGAGTTAGAAACCTTGTTTAGGAGAATTGGATTTGCTGATTTTGTTTCCCGACCTTACACTATTTATGAGAATTTAGTTCGGGAATTTTATGCTTATCTGTCACACAGTATTGATGATTTTGGCGAGTTGGTGATTAGTTCTCGCATTAATAGAGTGATTTTTTAGTTTACTGAGTCCAGTTTGGAGAGTTGGTTTGGACTCAAACAAATTGGGTATAAATGTTTAGGGATGTTTGAGTATTCTGAGGACAGTCCTGATCATCTGACTGATCTGGATATTATTTTGGGGAGTACTAGAAATAAGGCGACTGCTATTAGATGGGTTAAGGAGCAGTCTCGCTTAGTTCGAGGTCAGAGAGAGTCGGATACCAACTCCTTCGGTACTGAGATGCATATGGTGCACAACATTTTAACTCGGGCTATTACGCCCAAAGTGCACGCGCAGATGATCTTGAGAGGCATTGATCTGGAGATCATGTGTCACATCTTGCGGGGCAATGATGTGAATTTTTGTTTTGTGGTCATGTCTTATATGATTCATCGAGCAGAGTATATTACCAGTGATAGGTATAGGTCACAGAGTAGGGAGAGGTTCGCTGGTTTACCTTTTGGCTCTATCTTGACTAGAATTTTTACTGAGAACAGAGTAGAGTTTGATGGACTTTGAGGAGATAGTGTCCATTCCAACCAGAATGTGCGAGGGACATATCTAAGGACTATGCGGTATTACCGTACCAGAGACAGAGACTGGATATTCTATAGATATTTAGATGAGGGTACAGTCTTATTTGACGGATCCCGTTACACAGCAGCTGGAGTTATACCTCCACCAGCCAGACCTGAGGTTTCCTATAGTGGAGCAGGACCCTCCACTGCAGCACCAGCACAGTCCGCCGGACCTTCTACTTCTGCACCAACACCAGTACGAGCACCAGCTACCACTGCTTCGATCTCTCAGGATGCCAGACTGACACATATTGAGGAGAGATTGACCGTTGTTGAGCGAGGACTTGAGTATCTTACCAGGATGCTCAAGAAATCAGTGAACAAGCTATGATGTTCATCATATGAGTCTACTGAGTCTGTTCCTCTGGCACGAGCCACATCTTCCAGACAATCTGACGAGCAGGTTGCTGATTCTTCCTTGAGGCCATGTCGGAGTAGACGTCCTCCCTCCACATGATCACATATCCAAATTCTCACACCAACATTTCTACTTGATTTTCATTTCGTTTTGATTTTATGACTATGCTTGTCGGATTTATTTTTTCTTATCTTTGGATATTTTATGATATGTTTGCTATTTCTCATTTCCATATTTCATTCTCCTTTCTTTATTTATTATTACCCTTTAAATGACTCACTAATGCTTTAATTGTTTCTGTCTTATCGTGAGGGGGAGTCATATAGACATGAGGGCATTGTTTGCTAATGGAAGCTATAAATAGATGGAAAACTTAGAGGAATTAACCAACACAACTTTAGAAACATTCCAGCAATCTTAGTTTTCCATTCTTATGATATTTTGCTTGATTCTTGAGCTATTCTTGTAAAGCTTTGTAGAAGCTAATTCTGAGTGTTAGTAAGTTCTTTGGAACTTAGAGATTACTGAATTGTGAGTGTGTGTTGTAAATCTTTCGTGGAAAGATTTTTGTGAAGAGTTCTCACTTAGCTCGAAAGTGAATATTAGTGAAATTGTTAAAAATCCTTAGTAGAGGTACTGAGGTAATGGAGTAGGAAACTTTAGTTCCGAACCACTCTAAATCGTTGTGTTAGTTGTCTCTTGTTCTCTTCCAAACACCTACATTCAATCCAAAATTCCGTACGAAAAGTCAAAAAAGAGGGAAATATGATTCAACCCCCTTCTCATATTTCCTACAGATATTTCTTCTAGTTTGCACTTGTTAGAGAGCAATTCCTTCAGAAACCTCGCGTACTTGGGCATCTGTGATAAAGCCTCGACAAAAGGAATGTTAATATGTAATTGTTTAAAAATGTCGAGAAATTTACCAAATTGTGCACTGTATGCTCTTTGTTCAGCCTAGTCAAATATGGAATTCTTGGCTTGTACTCTGGTACTGGCTCTTTAACTTTGGTTTCTAGTGACTGAAGAGTCTCCTGATGGCTGAGGAGTCTTTTCCTTCTCTTCTTCAAGTGGAATAGTCTCAGTGGATACCTACAAAGATGTGTTAGAAGACGTATTTTTAACAGTATCAGGTACCTTAGGAAGTTCTTGACCACTCCAGAGTGTAATTGACTGAACGTGCTCCCTGGGGTTAATCTCTGTATTGCTTGGCAGAGTACCTGGTTGTCTCTTAGAGATTACCTTCGCCAACTGTCCCAATTGTTTCTTCAAGTTATGAATGGAAGCTTTACTGTTGCGAATAGAGGTCTCCTCTGCAGAAATACAAACATCATCTACTTGAATAAATTTTGAAAGAATTTCTTCCAAACCTAGTTTTTGCTCAGTTGGAGCTGACTATTATTACTGAGGTTGTTGCTGCTGTTGTTGGAACCCTGGAGGTTGATTTTGCTGTGTTCCTCCCCTAGAAAAATTTGGATGGTTCCGCCATCCCTAATTATAGCTCTAGCTATATGCATTATTTTGTTGATATTGGCCTTGTTGTCCTGAGAAGTTATGCACTCCATTGCATTCTTGTGTATCATGATTATCCTCTTGTACCTGCAAAACATGGTTAGTGGAACCAGAAGAAGGAATTGAAATGCTATCACTTTTCTTACTCAACGCCTCAACCTTTGCAGCCAAATCAGTGACTGCATCCACATCATACAACCTTGGTTGCTTTGGTGGTCTAGCTCTGGCAGCTCCCCATTGGCAATTATTCATTGTCATTTGTTCAATTAGTTCCTGAGCTTCCTCTGGAGTCTTACTGTTCAATGTTCCACCAGCTACTGCAATAATATACTGCCTAATTCCCAAACTCAAACCACTGTAAAAAGTCTGATCCTGCATCCAAGTGGGCAAACCATGGTGTGGGCATCTTCACAGTAAATCCTTGAATCTTTCCCAAGTGTCATATAAGGTCTTTGACTCCAATTGAGCATAGGAAGAGATATCATTCCTCAGTTTAGATGTCTTGGTAGAAGGAACATATTTAGCCAAGAATCGTTCAGCCAACACATCCTAAGTATCTATAAATCCCCGTGGAAAAGACTTGAGCCATTTTTTTGCGCATGCCCTTAATGGGAATGGGTAAAATCTCAATCTGATGGCATCATCTGAAACTCCATTAATTTTGAAGTTGTCACAGATTTCCAGGAAATCTGAAAGGTGGGCATTGGGATCCTCATCCTGTAAATCATCAAACTGCACATATTGCTGAACCATCTGAATGACATTCGTCTTAATCTCAAAGTTGTTAGCCGCCACTGTCGGTCGGACTATGCTAGATGTAGTCCCTGTCAAATCCAGTCGAGCATAATCAAACATTGTCCTTGGATTCTTATCACCCATGGCTTGAGTTATTGAATGCTCCGAATCTGAATCGCTCTCGCTTTTGAGATCAATTATGGCTTATCTCAATAAGTGTTCACGACGTCAAAGGAGAATTGTTCGTTCAATTTCAGGATCTGTTTTGACAACGTTTGAATTGTCACTCCTTGTCATAAACTACCTGTAAACCTACAATAACACAAACAGAAACAAAAACCAAGCGTAAAATCCAGTGAAAGAAAAAGAAATAACACAAAAAGAAAAAAAACAAATGATTAGAGTAATAATTAGATTGGATTCCTAATATTGAACAGTCCCTAGCAACGGTGCCAAATACTTGATGCGAATTCTGCAAACACTACTACCACAATCTTCTAGGCAAGTATACATATCGAAAAATAATATAGCTACAGAGTATCAAATGTTGATCCCACGAGGACAGTCAAGTACTACTACTATCAATCTAAACTATTATGTAACCGAAATAATATCAAGTTGTAAAATTAATTAATTATTACTAATAAAACTAAGTTAAGCAATTAACAGTAAGAAAATAATAACAATGCAAAAGAATTGGATTGATTCAAATGGAGAAAAGTGGATACCTAGACTCAACTCCTCCTATGATTTCATACTTGTATAACTCAATTAATTTGGTAATTAATGAACATTGAACCGCGGGAATGTCTATTCTTTGCTAAAATATCTCTCAATTAGATTAACAACTAAGACCAAGTTGATTAGCCAAAATCTCTTTTACCCCTAATCCAGCATTAAGTTTCATACATTCTTCTATTAACATTACACCAATACAAAGGAGTTCTGTAATTCTATCTCTAGAATTGTAAGCAACTCCTTTCAATTATAGGAGACCTAATTTGCAAGATGATTTCTCAACCTATTCATGCAAAGTCACAAAAAAATTCAACACCACAATTGAATCTCAATAAAATTCATTAAAAACACAAATAATCAAGTGATAAGTCGTAATTCATCATAGGATTTGTCTAATCTAGATATCCATAGCAAATTTAGCTCATGTTCAAACTAAATTAAACAAACAAAACTAAAGATATCCATGCAAAAGACAGAAAATCCATTGGAATCTAACACAGGAATCTTCAAATTGGTTTTCCTCCGGTGTGAATTTCCGCTCCTATTTGCTCTGCAATTGAGTCTTTTGGTCACCTAAGGTCTGAAAATTGCGTAACCCCGTGTTTGGCTCTCAAAATTCTTTATATATTAAGGAAAATTTTGACCCCCGTTAGTTGTGAACGGCCATGGGAATGGCCAAAACCAGTTCTAAAGGTCGTTCGCATATGAACTGCGTGACTTTTTGCTGGGAACGGGCATGGGAACGGTCATGGTGGCCGTTCCATAGGCCGTTCCCATTTGGAACAGTGACTGGACAGCCAGTTTGGCCGTTCTGCTTGTTGTTCAGACCTGCACGTGTTGCATTTTTCACGATTCTGCTCCGTTTCGTTCCACATTTTGCCCTTTTTGCTCCAAAATTCGTGAGTGACCTGAATATATGAAAAATTATAAAAATTATGTAGATATCTTGCTGAAGTTAGTCTAAAAACCAGAGAAATGTCATAAAATATATGCATAAAATGGCATTTATCAAATATATTGGGCTAAAGCAGCTCCTTTGTACATAAGACATCCTATACTAATTAACCATTAATCACTTATTAATACATATTATAACATATACTCATGATCTGTTTTGACTATTTGTCCTTTCTATCTATCTTTATTTCATTTCATACTCATAATTAGTTAATCTATATAATTACATATATTTATTTTACAGCTTAATCAGATAACCTATCTGAATATAGATCATCTTAGTCAACACCCCCATGGGTCAAGCCTTGTGTTGATCTAATACGCTCTCTATTCTATACAACATAAAGTTCATACATTTAAGTATAACTTGTGTGTAACAGCTGTAACCTATCATATACTCAAACAATCATATCCATGTAAACACATTCAGAACCAATTCATACACTTTTAGGAAATTATCAATCTATTTCTATCAATATATATATATATACTCCCTCTATCCCATTTTAAGTGTCAATTTTTTGTTTATTACACATTTTAAGAAAGCTCATTTAATATAGCAACTTTTACAAATTTATCCTTGTATTGAAATTACACAAAAGAGTGTGATTGATCATGAAGTAAATATTTATTGGGAATATAAACTTCTGTCATTAATATATCAGGGTATTTTAGTAACATTATTGTGAAAAATTAGTTTGTGACACTTATTTTGGGACAAGCAAAGGGCACTTTTGTGACACTTAAAATGGGACGGAGGGAGTATATATCAGTAATCATACCAACCAAACATCTGTATCAATTTATCACTATCATATGTCATATGTACATGCAACCATGCAACAACACTCAAATATCTCTTATGCCAAGTCTGATGAAGAGAGAGAAATAGCCTGGGAGTAGCAATTGACCCAGCTGTAAAGTCTGTAAGTCTAAGTCAGCTCATTGTTAGACCTTAAAACTAAAATTGCAGTTGATGCGTTGCGGGATGAGTGAGTAGTTAATAATTAATTAGACTTATATCAATCAATGAAACAAATCCATTTTTGTATTATCATATTCAATATGTGATTACAATAATATATATACCATTTATAATCAATAAAATTTCCTGAAATCATTTTAATCATACGATAACTCTTTATATCTCATCATGAAATGTAAAAAGATATGCAATATGCTCGGTATAATCTTCCTCTCCAATAGTATGCTTCCTCTCTAGTATGATTGAACATAAATGTCACCAAACCATCAACTCACCAATACCATATCAATCAATGCAATAAACATATATCGATATCACGCAACTGTATATTTGTAAATAAATGTAAACGTACCTGTTTGTATTTTCGTTTCTTATGTACTTGTTCGCATTTCAATCATCTATACGCAATTGTTTCCATTTTTATACCATTACCACATTTTACCATTTATTACAAATCATATTTCATATTAAGCAATCATATAATATCAATATTTAAATTGCCTATTAACTTATATTTTAAGTAGGTTAGACTACTCACCTACTAACTGAAATACTCAGACCTCTGCGTGCTGTGGTCCTACCATGACTGTCTAGCTTTTCGTCCTATATAAACATATACGAATCCTCTATAAAACCCAATATAATAATAAATTATGATGCATGCTTCTGTTTCAATCCTATTTATTTCATATATCGATAATCTATAACAATTCTTAATTTAAACTAACTTTTCTATAATTCTTATATATGAAAGCTTCGTAAATACTTATTTTTATCTTTGAAATTTTATGTTCTAATTATGCCAGATGATTCCTGACTCGATTCTATGATCAATTCTATACATGATACCTATTTTCTAGCTCAAATCTTCTTTTCTCTCCTTCCCCGACTCTCTCTCACTTTCCTTTACTTTTTATTCTGTTTACGTGCCTATTTTCTATTGAAAAATAGCTTATATACTCTTTCAGCTCATTTTTTAGCATGATCGTGCTCAAATACTTTCCCAGGAGCAAGCCGCTCGTTTTGCCAGCAAGCCCAATGTGCTATGCCTCTGTTTTCTCGTCGATTTCACTTTGAAACTTCATTTCTTCGTAATCAACCTGTATGACTCTTAACTTGTTCAATATTACCATTTAACTTGTGTTTTACATCTTTTCTTTAATAAATTCTCTAATTATCTCCTATTCATATTAATCACTTTACTTATTTTACTTAGTGATAGGGTTTTAGGATGAGAACATTACAAATCTTCCCCCTTAAAGAATTTCAACCTCGAAATTCACTTCTGTTCTCTGTTATTAGTATCTATCTTTATTATCTTGTAATATATAAGTTTCTATATGCAAATGAAATTACATAATCGATAAAATATACATGTGAATAGCTCTAAATATTCGCGTCTCATCCTATCCTCGATCTCTCATGCCATTTCTTCCCGATTATGATGTTTTCAGAGAACTTTAACCATTGGAATATGTTTAGTTCTTAGATATTTTTGTTCTATGATCCACAACTTGTATAGGTTCTTTAGTATTGGTTAAATTTTCTAAAATTAGTACTTCTGATTATGGTATAACATAGGAAGGATCTGATCTGTACATCCTAAGCATACTCATATGAAAGACATCATGTATCTGTGTTAGCTCTTCCGATACAGCAAGTCTGTACACTAATGGACCAATCCACTTTATAACTTCATAAGGTCCAACGTATCTGGGACTTAACTTTCCTTTATTTCCAAATCTCATTATTCCTTTCTAGAGAAAAACTTTCAAAATTACTCTATTCCTGATTCTGTATTCCATTTCTGTAACACTCTGAAATTTCGCAAAAATTTCGTATTTAATTAAAATATTAAAATAATATACGAAGAAAATACAGGAAAATTTTTCGCAAATTATTTAAATAAATAATTGGGAGGAATTAATTGAGATTATGATGAAGGAGGTTAAGAAAAATTTATAAAGATTATGAATTTCAAAAATTACAAAATTTGGAATTTAATGGGGTCGAACTTAAATAGATTACGAAGCAAAGTGGACCCAAGACGTAAAAATAAACCTTCTTTTTCCTCCACCCATCCCACTTCTCCGACACACTCCACCATTTCCTCCCCCACTATCGATTTTCTAATCCTTCCTTCTTTCCTCCTTTCTTCTCCCTTCTTTCTTCTTTCTTCTTTCTTCTTTCTTCACCTAAATCTTTCTTCCTCCAGCCACCTCCTACCAAAAATCTGCAAGCAAATGGGTTTTGGAAGTTGATCCTCGAGTTGATTCATGGTAAGATTACCCTCCTTCTTTCCATTCCCGTTTCTTTACAAAACCTTAATTTCAAAACCCCATAACTCTCTCATTTTAGCTCTGATCTGAGTGTATTATTGTTAAATCTTGAATTAGGCACACAAAAATCAGAGGAAAAAAGGCTGCCCTGCAATTGACGAATTTGGAATTTTGTACAAACGAAAATTTCTTGCGTTTCGACACTTGGGGTAAGTTTATTTGAAGTGTACTATCAGTGTTTTAAGTATTGGATGGATTGGATATTGCCATATAAGAGAGCTTAAAGAAAATGTTAAGGAATTGGTTGGGTTTGAAAGAGGGGGTTGTGAATTGTGTGAAATGGAAGTGTTTGGGGAATGAATATCATATAATCACACCTAAATGAATTTGCTTAAAGCATTAATGATGGAAAGTATTTAAAGAATAAAATGGGGTAGCTTGGTTAAATGGTTACTAAAAAGGTTTTATGGAAATGGTTAAGTAAAAGGAGGGAAAGTAATTGAAATTATGTAATGAAGGCCAA
>CANYCX011622429.1:0-10560 GCA_948193385.1 Breynia disticha f. nivosa | reverse complement strand
AAGATCTCAATGAAATACCACACAGGTATAGTAATAACATCATATCAACATATGTGTATAATATCAACACATACCATATAGATATAATATTAACTATATTTCAACATTTATCAATAGAAAATATATATAAGGTTTCCACTTACCAATTCCAATAATCATCAAAGAATCAATCATAGATTCATTTAACCATATCGATATTAATACTATGTTAACATTTAATCATAACATATTATTTCCATTTCCATATCATTAAGTCATTCAAATGGACATATAATCAATTTATTCAACTGAGTCATTTCCAATATTGATTTGTCTAACTCTAGTAATCTCAACAGATCATTATAGGCCAAATGGTTTTCCATTTATATAAGCCTAATTAACATATTTACGAATCATTTTAGTAAGTATAAGAACACGTACCCTAAAAGAAAGCAAAAACCATAAGCTAACACAGCTCAACAACCACTTAGCAGCGTAAATAACCCATTGTATATAATTAATAACATAAAAGACATTAATTAACAATTAATACATGAATTCTTTACTTAACATTATTACAACATTATTCATCAACTTAAAATCAACCATTCTTCATCCTTTTCTTACGAACTCATCTTACTAAACTCCACCCATTTAAAAATTCTTCTTCAACTTCATATACATAGGTTCATTCAAGTTTTAATCATGTCATAACATAGTTTTCTGACATTTAGTTCAGTCAACTATATGTAATTACTAAGGTTTACAATTCCAGTAAATAACCCTTTGTAAACCCTAACTAAACCATTTGATTTCCACTCTTTTTCATCAACCTTGCTTCTTAAAATCATCTTATCATCTTCTCAACATCAAGTTCAATTTCTCTACATGATTATCAATCTTTCCAGCAACCAAATCTTCAATTCCACTCTATACAAATCAGCACATACCAGCCATAATCCTTAAGTAAACCATGGAAACCTTTATCCAATCTTGCCTTATCAACTCAAGATGATTGATTGCAAGAATAATTCTAAAATCACTTTCTCTGCTCCAAATCTCCCTTTCCTCAGCTCTCTCTTCTTTTCTTTTGCTCTGAGAATGAAGGTTTGAAGATGAGGATTTCTGTGCAATTCTCGAGTATTCATTTTATATTTTTTTCAAGCAAACCGAAATCCACACATGGTGGAATGTCAAGTACGCGTGGTCGTGCCGAGGCCTCGTACTTGGCTTCCCACTGCACGTACTTTGCATTTACAGAATTTCTCCATTTTTCTTTGGTTATTTTGTATCAACCTTATATCAACCTTTGATTAACCTTTATATATTGATGTTTAAACATTTTTTTTTCATAATTTTAAGACGAAAAATTCCCGGGATGTTACATAATGTTTAATTAGTTTAAATGTTGTTTGAACGTGTAAATTATTTAGTACAATTTATTAAAAATGTTGCATTTGTAGATAAATAAAATTTTTGTAATTTTGATTTGTCACATAATGAACATAAGTTAACTAAGTTATAGTAACTT
Source organism: Breynia disticha f. nivosa (assembly GCA_948193385.1). Taxonomy (NCBI): domain Eukaryota; kingdom Viridiplantae; phylum Streptophyta; class Magnoliopsida; order Malpighiales; family Phyllanthaceae; genus Breynia; species Breynia disticha. The sequence goes on along the minus strand of CANYCX011622429.1, from coordinate 9,050 downwards.
AGAAAATGGAACTAAAATGTAATTTACTATTAATAGTTAAATTTTGGTATAGTGGATGCATTAGCCTAAATAAATCTGTGGTTCTACCACATTGTGTGTAGAGCTCATTTTTTGTGGACCAAATGCTAGAGTAAAATTTAATGTATCAATAGTAAATTCAATATAATACTAAAATTCCTTGTTTCGAAAGAAATAAATTATATAGTATTATTTATTTATTTATTTATTTGTGTAATAATTATTTACTATTTACTACTCTTAAAGTCGATTAATGTTAAGATAAATGTAATCGCACGTTAAGCTTATGTAGTATTAATGACATAGGTTGGAAATTAGTTTTTCAAATGAACGATTAGAAACTATGTTTTTTTAACACCATGATTTTGGGAGTCAAAATTCAAGGAAGTAGTATATACTCAACAAAATTTTGGGTTTATGCAAAGTTGAATAAGATGATTTCATCGTGTACATCCTTATGCTTGTGTAATAAATGATGAGTGAGGTTACTAAGAGTCGTATTATTGTCAAATTTAATGGATCAATGGATCGAGGTCTATGACTTCTACATTTGATACTTAAACACAAGTGTTGTGTATACATGCTTAGAAGCTTATTTGATTTATGAATTAGTAAATTTAGTTAGTTGGTAACTAATGCACATAACTACACCAAAAGGATGTTATCTATTCCTTAGGTTAGTTTATCCAAGTGGGAGACACGTGGAATAATAACCTAAACTTGATAAAGATATGAGGTTATTAGTCGAGAAAGTTCTTAGAAAGAAAGTTGAGAAATTTTTTAAACTAAGGACAATCAGTAAGGAATAAGCTGAAGAATTAGAATTCTTAAGAATTGAAAGGTTTGGTAGACTATAGTGTGGTTTTTAAACATGAAATCAATATGTTTTAGTGAAATATCTTGATTACTCAAAGTATCAAACTTTGGAGTATACACTTTAATGTGTGAAGTATATCATGTTTAAATATATTGTTTTGTGTCTCATCTTTTGAAGGTGATAAATTCGAAACTTGATCCTACTTGTTGAAGAATTAAGTAATCTACAATTTTGTTTGAAGTATCTAAGTGAGAAAATTCAAACACGTCAAGAGTGATGCAAAAAGTGGGAGTTAAGAAGTAATTAACTTATACAAGTGAGTCATGAAAAGTTGACTTCTTTTTTAGAGTAACACTTATGTATTAACTTATTAAAGTGTGTCTTTAATAGATCTTTCAACAATAACTTTCTTGTTTATATTATGTTTGAGTATGGACTATAGTTCTTTAATAAGTTAGAGATAAATTTTATCATTTTTGTTCTAAGCATTATCTTAATGATAACTAATCTCATTGTGCATAATTCTAGCCAAGATTAGCCTAAATGTTTTTGATCGATTAGCTAATTGTTAGAATGTTAGGAAATTCTTTAAGTTGAGTTTCCTAATTGTGATTGATGTCTCTTGTGATGTAATAGTAGTGTGAATATTAGTTAAACTGAATTCTTATTGTAATCCAATTTTGTTATCATTAGTTGATGATATGTTTGAGGGGTAGGCATATGCCTATTGTATTCATCATTTTGTGATATGACTATTATTGTAATAGTCATAGTTGCTTAATGTGTATCACATAGGTAAGGGGATTTAGTTTCTTTTTGGATCTTGTTTGTCAAGATGTGATTTAATTAAAGAAATTAGGACCAACTAACGTCGTGAGTGGATTTGCTTAACGTCTAAACTCAAGTGATGATATGGATTTGAACATGAGGTGGTTATTTTCAATTGCATAATATGGGTTATGTGAACATAAGGAAGAATTGTTCTTCTTAATAATGTTAAGATATATATTGGCTCATGCTACATGATCTTTAACATACCCTCAAAGATTATTGCTTACAATGAACAATAATCTTAGTCAATGAACATAACTACATTTGTTCATGAGATGTATTTTCAATTAACATGTGGATTTTAGTCATAGAGGATTGAAATTATACGTAGAGTGCTTTAAGTAAGATACTGAATTATGGTACGAGGACATATATTCTCTTTGGAGATGTGAGTAGACTTGTATCGACGAGTGTAAGTAACGATCATAGGTAATCTATTCTTCGTGAATAGATTTCTAAATTGGAATAAAATAAATGTGTCCATATTTATATGAGATTTTAGGGCTATTATCCTTCATGATCAGCCCATTCGAGTGGGAGAATCTTAATAGAAGAATAGGAATTGATGTGTAAAATATTTAGAAATATTTTATGGTTATAATTAAGCATTATAACCACATCTTACTTGAGTGAAAATGGTCTTGATCTTGATTTTAATGGATGTTGATTTCAGTGGAAGCTAGGTGTTCTTTACTCATGTGAATTCGTTTTTGAATTTTGAATTCGAGAATTTGATAGTTTTGAACTTAATCCTAGTAATTTCTTAACTTTAGTGAGAGTTTTAGAGCTTAATTCTAGTGTGAGTGTTCCAAATGTGAAGATAATGTTTCCATGACATGTCTTTAAGTTTTGGTAATGAGTAGTTAAAAGAGTATTGATGCAACAATCAAGTGTTAGATTGTACGTGATTCTTTTAGTAATTCCATTTTTCAAGAATATGTTGTCAAAGCTATCTCATCCAATTTTATTATGTTGTTGGATTTAAGTAATGAGAATGCAAGTGACATATGTTGAATCAAAAGAAAGTTGAGTACTGATTGACTAACCAAAGAAATGAGAAGAAAATGATATTATTTTTTTAGTAGATTTTTAGTTATGTGCTGAAATAATATTGGGATCATGTTGGATACGAAGTCCAATGCAGTAAGGTTAATGAGAGCATTAACAATCGCAATTGGATGTGTGTAACAAAGTTGAAAAGATGTTGTGGAACTATTTCAATTGTTGTGAAATTTACCTTGAAAGGATTTATTCAAGAGGACTAGCCTAATATCTAGACTCATAAATCTCAAAGGGAGATTTAAATTGTGAGAATGTGTCCCATATTTCAAAATTATAAAGCATAAGAGTGTTTAAACCTTGTGAGTTAAAAATGGATTGAGGTGAATTCTAGTTATTGTTATTTGTGTATATTAGTAATACATGTGCGGCTAAAATTAGGTGATCTAGTGTGATAAGAATAATTTATGAGTTAGCTTTGAAAAAGAGTTTTCAATAAATTATATCAAGATTTAGTTAGTCTTTATAATGAGTTTTGTATCCATATTTGATGATGTAGAGAAAAACAATTAAGTGTCTTACTCTATGATAGTCCATATACATATAGTACATCTTGTTTAGTATAAGAGTGCAACTTGTTGAATAAGCAAGAATCTCGTTGAGTGTAAAAGAGTGACTTACGATACAAGTTTGTGACTTGTGTTGTACAAAAGATGGCTCTACTATGCTGAAAGGAGTATTAGATATTAGTAGACAAAATTTAATCCTTGAGCAGGATTAGTGGGAGTAGTATAGAAGATACTTGTGAAATGATAAAATGTTTAAATAGCGTTGTTAAAGGATCTATAAGTGAAAATGATGTTGCATGGTTCTTACATAAACCAAGAAGGTAGGAAGTAAGAAAGCCACTTTTCCATGTATGAATAGTTAGAATTTCTATAAAAGAGGAGTTTTGGAAAGATAGATTTTGTTTACTATCTATGGTCCAACTGCCATAAAAATATATGACAATCTTAGAGGATAGTCATATTCGATAGCGTAAAGAAGCTAATCGAATCGTTTTAAGTATAAATGATTTTATTTCATAGGAATTATTAAACTTAGAGTTTATTTATAAGTCCACAAGAGATCTTAAAAGTAGATCTGTTAGTTAAAATCTCATGTAAAAAGAAATTTGTTTCTTGAGAATTGGTGATGTGATAAATGCCTATGTGACATATATCATTGTACGTAAGACTATTATGTGTAGTTTTATAGAGCATGTTGACAGAAGTAGCTTACTCACATGGGCATGCTACTTAGGTTCTATCTTTGTAGATAGAATGCCAAGATTAGTTAGTTATTGGGGAAACCTACAATAACCAAATACTGCTTAGAAATTGTATCGTTGAATACCTCATGATATGTTGGGTCATGTAATTTATAAATGTGTGAATGTGAATTTATAAATGCAAATACTATGGAAAGCTAGTCTTGTATTTAAGTTCTGTCAAATACTAGAAGCAAAATCCTAAAAAAAGGCTAAAAAGTGGATTGAGGGAAGGTGCTCTACGCACTGAATATCGAAGCTTTCATGTGATGTAATTTTATAAACATGCGTTCATAAGTTGAGAATACATCACAAAACTATTGAGTATAGCGTGTATAAGTCGATCAAAGGATGAAAAATGATTAGAGTGAAATTGATCTCAATTTTCCTTATGTGAGACCCAGTAGCAGTCAAGGGGATTTCTACAAGTTACCTTCTTACTTTGATATTATTGTGAAGCATGTGTCATAACATTTAATTTGATTTGTTGTACAAATAGGCAGCAGTAGCTATGAGTGGGCAAACGTTAACTCTCTGGTTAGATGTTATGACATATGGTGGATCAATAATAGCTGGGGGAGATTATTTCTAAGATATCACACAAGTTCATATAATGTAGGGCTCGAATTATTGTGTTGTGAGAAATGTGATTAATGAGATTAATCACTAGTTCTTGTTAGATATGTAATTAGTGTTATCGCAAGATTTCGTGAGATCAAAACGAGCCGAAATTGGTGATATTAGGAAAATAATCTAGGGAATAATCACATGTATTTGAAAATAGAAAATAGCGAGTAATCAGATTTTATACTTGAGTTGCTTAACCTCTAGAAGCTCATTTAATTGAAGTCCACAAACCCGCACTACATAAGAAGGAAAATGATCCCTTAAGAGAGAATATGTACTCGCAATGGTCATGTTCAAGTGGGAGATGAAAGGATAATTTATTTCGCCCATGACGTTTGGTTGGTTGAATAAATATAATTAAGTTAAGGGACTTAATTATGATTTATTTGATAGAAGGATTAAATAAGAAACACTTTTAGTTTAAGGGCTAAATTGTACATGTGAATGAAAAGGTACCTATTCACCAATAGGTACCTCCACTCTATAAATATGTTATTTTCCTCCACATTTCTCGCTTCACCACATTCTTCTTCCACATCAAAAGGAAGAGAGGAGAAGAGACACTTCTCTTCTTCACAAGTAACCAACTTTGGTTTCTATATCCGGTGTTTGGGATTTCGGTGTAAGATTGGTGCGAAATATTGCCCGTATCCCGACAAATTTGCGCCTGTGGATACGAGCATGACCTTCAACGATGTAACGTCTTCTTCCACTGCACTGAACGAAGTTCCAAATTTGAATCTCTGTTTGTTTTATTTACGTATTAATTAATTATTAGTTAATTAATTAGTATCATATATATATGTTATATATTTGATTTCTTCCAGATATCAACTAATACTTATTTTATTAATTCCAATTCCTAAAGAATTGATAATGATTTCAGAAGAACTAATATTTTTTTATTAATTTTAATTCTTGAAGAATTAATAATGGTTCTTGAAGAACTAATGTTTATTTTTATTAATTTCAATTTCTAAAGAATAGATATTTCTTCTAAAAGAACTAATATTTGTTTTATTAATCTCAATTCTTGATGAATTGACAATAGTTCTAAAAGAACCAATATTTATTTTATTAGTTTCAATTTCTGAAGAATTAATAATTCTTATAGAAAAACTAATATTTGTCTTATTAATTTCAATTCCTGAAGAATTGATATTGGTTCTAGAAGAATTAATATTTATTCAAGTTCTCAAAGAACTATATACATATATTTTTCAACTCTTAGAAGACTTGATAATGGATCTAGAAGAATTAATATTTATTTAAGTTCTCGAAGAACTATATACATAAGTTTTGCTATTCTTGAAGAATTGACAATGGTTATAGAAGAACTAATATATATTCAAGTTCCTGAACAACTATATGTTTTACTTTTTTCTTTTAGTTCCTGAAGAACTAATTACTCTAACAAATTTGGTATCATTATTATGTTAAAATTTCTTGAAGAATTATTTTTTTTAGTATTAATAACTACTCTTTTTTTTTCCTGAAGATACCATGAATTTCAATCAATCATTAACAACAAATAATGATAATGATTTGTGTCTAGTGGATTGTGTAACTACACATACTATATTAAAACACCAAAAATATTTCTCTTAACTCAAAAGTACACTATCTGGTAGTACAAAAATATTTGAAGGCTCCAGAAGAGCTAATATGTCACTAACGAGAGGAACACATTTTTTATTCAAAGTTCCTTGTTCTCTCCAAAATCACGTCAAAATTTATTGAGTTTTAAAGATATTCGTGATAATGGTTATCATGTTGAGACAAAGAATATGGGAAATCAAGAATATCTTTCTATCACAAAATTAGTGATAGAAAAGAAATATGGATTGGAGAAACTACATACATTCTCCTTAAGATTATATTACACATTTATGATATATATGTAAGCCTGAAGCAAACACAAAAGTAAACACAAAGTTTACTAAGTCAAATACTTTTCATAGTTGGTATGATCGATTGGGTCATTCTTGAACCACAATGATGCAAAAAATTTTTGAAAGTTCATGTGAACATCCTTTAAAGAACCAAAAGATTCTTAAGTCAAATGAACTTTCATGTTTAGCTTGCTCCCACGGAAAGCTAATTATTAGGCCTTCATTATGTAAAATTGAAAATGAATTACCTAAATTTTTAGAGCGCATTCAAGGTGATATTTATGGACCTATTCATCCACCATATGGAATATTCAAATATTTTATGGTATTGTTTGATGAATCAACTAGATGGTCACATGTATGTTTATTATCTACTTGAAATATGGCATTTGCAAGATTACTTGCACAAATAATTTGATTAAGAGCTCATTTTCCAGAATATGCATTAAAAAAATTCGTCTTGATAATGTTAGTGAATTCTCATCGAAGACTTTCAATGATTATTAATGTCGATTGAAATGACTGTTGAACATCCTGTAGCTCATGTTCATACTCAAAATGGCCTAGTAGAATGTTTCATTAAATGTCTTCAACTAATAGCTAGACCATTACTTATGAAAACAAATCTCCTAACTTCTATTTGGGGATATCAATTTTACATGCAACATCTCTTATGAGCACTAGACCAAATAATTATCATAAGTTTTCTCGTTTACAGTTGGTGACTGGCCAAGAGCCAAATAGTTCTCATTTGAGAACTTTTGGATGTGCAGTTTACATCCCTATTAACCCTCCAAATTGTACAAAAATGGGACCTCAAAGAAGGATGGGAAAATATGTTGGATATGAATCCCCTTCCATAATTAATTATCTCAAATCATTAACAACATATGTATTCATTGCAAGATTTAGTGATACTCACTTTAATGAGGCTTTATTCCCTAAATTAGGGGGAGAGATTGAGTAAATAAATAAACAAATGGTGTGGAATGAGCCATCATTAAACCATCTTGATCTTTAGACAAAAGAATGTGAAATATAAGTGCAAAGGATCATTCACTTGCAAAGTATAGCAAATCAATTACCAGATGCATTTTGTAGCCCAAAACGAGTTATAAAATCACATATACCAGCTGAAATTGCTCCAATCAGAATTGACATCTCATAAGGACGAAGAATTGGTAATATACCAAATGAGTCCATGACACGCCAAAAGCATGGTAGACCACTTGATTCTAAAACTCAAGAAAGAAAAAAAATAAGCAAAATGACAGTCTTAATATCATTAATGCTCTTGAAGAGCATAAAAATAACTTCTGAAGAAGTTTAGGATGCGTTCATTAGTAGAAAGCTATTTTCAGTTTTCTATCTCTATTTTTCTTAGTTTTCTATTTCAAAGAAAATCATGGAAAATTGAGAAAGTATGTTCAAAAGCTGATGTTTTTCTATTTTAGAATACTAAAAAATTTGTTCAATTTCAACTAATTCTTTAAAAATTTTCTATAAAAGAATATGAAAAAAATGTATAATTTATGTTTTTTTAAACTAATTTTTTATAATCAAATTGTAAAAAATATTTCAGATTTCATATTAAAAACTAATAAAATATATAAGTCAACAATATATATAAAACAATCAAATCTAGACATCAATAATTCTTTTATAAAAGTAAAGAATACACATGAACCCTCTTTACAATCACTTGACTAATAAAAAAATATTTTTGAATTTGTGAGATAAAATGAGTTTAACGTGTTTTCTAATTTTTCAACTCAGAGAACTGTAGAAAAAACTCTTTTTTTTATAAGAGAAACTGTAAAAAAACTACTATTTGTAGTTTTCAAACTTTAGTTATAATTTTGGAAAACCTTTTTTTTGTAATTTTCTTGGAAAAAATAGTTTTGAATATGTTTTCTAATTTTTTAACTTTCACAAAAAAAATTCCAGAAAAGAGGTATAATTTTCTGTTAATGAACGCACCCTTAGATACACAAAAATAATGAGATCTTAATTAGCTACGCCCATAGAGGATTTAGATGGGATAGTAATGAAAAAATTATCAATAATTTATATGCATATGCAATGACAATTGATATTGTAAATGACAATGATGATAATGAACCCAAATCTATTGAGGAATGTTATAAAAGAAAAGATTGTCCAAAATGGAAAGAAGGCATTATGGCTGAATTAAGTGCTCATTTGCGAAAGATTAAATGGAGTACATATGCAAATCATGGATATTGTTGGTACATATTTGTATGGACCACTTGATAACGACGCATTGATGAAAATCACTGAAGGATTAAAATTTCCTAAAGCAAGCAACTCAAAACCTCAAGGAATGTATTCAATTAAATTACAAAGATCTTTGTATAGAGTAAAATAATCTAGAAGATTGTGATATGTTCATGTTTTTTTATTAAGAAAACAAATTGTGATTTTTCTATAATTGTAATTTATGTTATCATTGTAACTCCTGAAGAGTTAATACACACAACCTTATGGGCCCATAATTTGAACATCATAATTTATTATTGCTTTATTTCTATGGGCA
>CANYCX011622247.1:0-10746 GCA_948193385.1 Breynia disticha f. nivosa | reverse complement strand
TAACAATCAATCCAATATGTCATGATTATGATAAATATATGACATTTAATAAAGTGGAATAAACATATTAGCATATGATTTTGAATATTGATGCTTTAGTATGGAATTTGGAATATAGATAATTGATTGAGTGTTTGATGTTTTAAGATGTTTCGATTGATGGTTTTGATACATATTGGATGATTTTAAGGATGATTATGATGTTCAATTTGATTGAGAATGGTATGAAGTTGAAGTATATGCATTGAAAATGAATTAGATTAAACTTGATTGAAGGTTAGAAGCTGCTGGTGGCCTACACAGACGAAACAGAATTACACGAACATGCCCGTGTAATCCCAGAATGTCAGTGTACCTCCACTGGTGAGATACACGGACATGGCATGAGGTACACAGTCATGACCGTGTACCAGGCCTCATGACCGTGTACTTCATCAGCAAGGTACAAATTTGACAGTTTTGCTTGTTCTCGTACGAAACTAACTTTGTAAACGAAATTAAGATGAATTGTGTGAGTTTAAATGAAATTGATGGATTTTGATTATGGTATAATTATGAATTGTGTGTTTTAAATGAAATCGATAAAATTTGATTATGTTACTTTCTAGGTTATCCAACTCACGCATTTATGTGCCTGCAACGCTCGGCAAGGAATTGAGCAGATTCCATTTTGAGATAAGAAGGTCTACTTGCTCATATTTTGGAGACATCGCCGTAAAGAATCAAGGGTGAGGTGCTTGGCTTTTGGATTGAAGTGGTAGTTTGTATATATGACTTTGTACATATTATTTCATGTATTTGCTGGGTTATTTTAGAAAACAGAATCATTAAGATTCCTGTTTCTTAAATAACCTAGAAACTGTTTTGTAACCTTTTTGTTACATATAATTATAAAGGTTGTATTTGGTTTATTGTGTTGTAAATCTCTATTCCTAATTATTGTTTATAATATTCCATTTCAATTTAAATCAAAACTTGATTTCCTGGTTTAGATATCATTTGTAGGAGGGAATTATAGGATCACATAAAAAGGCTTGGTCTGAAAAGGGTAAAATTGACATTTTCTTTTAGACTTATTTGTGCCATTTTGCAGACAAATATATAAGACAACAAAATAGATATTATGGATTAAATTGTAGGCCCAATGAACTTAGGATACACAACTATGGCATGATAAGCTTTTAATTGGATTAACTAACTTATCATTAAAACAAAGATTTAAGGTTTAGGACAATAAAGGAGTAAATCACTTGTAAGGATATGTTTTATCCTAACATGTGATTTATTCTTATCTTACATTACCTTAAGTTGATTAGGATTAGAGTTTAAATTGAGTTTAAATTAAAATCCAATCCAAAATCTTCTAAGATAAAGATAAGAAGAAGTTTGGATAAAGATAAGGTTTATCATTCCTTAAATTTCTCCACAAAATCTCGACTTTTCTCTCCTTTCTTCTTCATGGTCATGGCCTATATATAGGAGGGCTCTCTCCTCTTGTTTTTGTTTCTCTCTTGGCCAAAATTTTGAGGTTCCATAGGTACGAAAAGTAGTTCTTTTATTTTCTTACTAATCTCTTCATTCTCGTGGGTGTTCAAAAGTTAGCACTGACCTTTTCCCAAGGACTAACCGTGTGTGTGAGCATAGAGGAAGGTGCATATAGGTAGCTTCTTTGTGGCATATTTTGGTTGATCTTGAAGGTTATGTGGACTGGTTTCCTCATAGTAGTTACGTTTTTATTGATCAAGAATTGGTTTTGCGTGGATCATAAGGTACGAAACCCTAAGTAACTAATTTAGTTTACGTATACGATGGATGGATTCATGGGAAACAGTTTTATATGGTGTTTTGATTGTTCTTTTGCAAAGAAACTTACTGAATCAACAAATCATTAATTCATACCTTAAAACCTAACAGGTATTTTAGATACCATTCTAGCCCTTGCCTTAAAAAATTCAAATTACTTTTTTTTAAATAAATGTATACATACTAAAATATGTGTAATTTAAAAATTAATATTTAAAATATAATATAATATATATATATATATATATATATATATATATATATATAGTAATGGGTATGAGAACGGGTATTCCCTGGCGATGATGGGGAATCCGATGGGAATAGAATCAGGGATTTCCTATGAGAATAGAGAAAATACCATTCCCACTTTATCTTCAAATTTTCTTATCAAAGAATTCTCATCCCTGTTCTTGTACCCAATCAAATATGGGATTCTCCAATTAAAATAGAGACGGGAACGGATTTCTTGCAGGATTGGAGTTTAATTGCCATATGTAAAACAAAAGCTATTTACTTTGGGTATTTGAATAGTATTACTACTCGTGTTTTTTTCTTAAAAAGAATTTAATCATTAAAATCCACAAATTCACGTTTTTATTGGAAAAATCTTAATCGATATGGCTCCAACTTTGTTGGGATTCGGATATCTACATATATACGACGGATAATCTAAAAGTTAAGTAATTAAATGTGCTGGATCTATTTTGTTTGAAATAAAATTGAAAATTATTTTAAGATTAATCTTATCTTTATGCAACAAAATTTATCTAAAGGAAAATCTAGCAAGTATATGCCAATATCTCAGATAATAATGCTGACAAGCCTTCTAACGTACACAATCATGTTATAGTGCCAAATTTTTTTTCTTTCTTCACTTTCCCCTCAATTTCTACTATTTTGGTCGAAAAAAATCTATAAATTACTCCCTCAATTTATAATATTATTAATTTATAATAATCACCTAAACTTTTAAATACATAATATGTAGCAAAAAATCATAACACCATCCACAATAAATTAATAATATTGCACAAAACTTCAATACTTGTATTTTATTTAACTTAACTCACTGATGTAGTTTTATCTTTATTAAAAAATTTCAGTGCTATAGTTATTAATTTGTGGAACAAATTACACGTCAATATGGTGGTATTAGGGTGAACAAAAAATCAAATTGACCCAAAAACTATCAAATCAAACGAACTCTACCCGAACAGATAATAAAATCGATTTTAAAAAATATGATGCCTTTTCCGACAATATTTCCGCTGGATTTTGTTTGAAATTTCAGACACCAACAAAAAATATTCACTCCTTTCTATTCAAAATAATTCCAACTATAAAAAAAACAAATTTCATTACAAATTTTCAACAAATTTCATAAAAAGTTTTGACAAAATCTGTCGAAAATTTTCTAGCAGAAGTATTTTTCTCATACTGAACCAATGCTTAATCGAACCGATCGATTTGGACGGTTAACGTTTCAATTAAAAATTGACTCAAATTGAACTATGTTTACAGTTAGGTGGTGTTATGATTTAAAACATGTCTAAAATATTTTGATTCTGTAATTTTATAGAATCTAGATCAAATTTATAAATGTTTATATTTTAGACAATATTATTAAGTCATTGTTGTATGTCATGATTTTTGGCTAAATATTGTATATTTAGAAGTTTAGAGGGTTGAGGGAATGCATAATATATTGCTATTCATGCTATTACCAAACTAACAAAAAAAATTAACGGTATTAACTATTTTATTTAAATACAATGATTTTAAAAATTAAAGGGTCATGGAGGATACAAAATTAACGGTTGAGAGAGTTAGAGAGATAATAGGTTTAATTTGAAGAACTGTTTTATGGTTTTAATTAGCTGATATTGATCTTCGTATTATGCTAATGTAATGAATAATTTATGATTATTCCAGATTAGTTAAATTATTTTCTATCCTCAATTATAATCTTATATTATATACGACCAAGTTTCATATGGTGGAATAACATAAATTTTTTTAATTATTTTTTGATGAGGTTTTTTCCATTCCTTTCTCAAGTAAGACTTAGGGATGGAATGGATTTTTAAATATGGAAATTGCTTCATATTTAAAAGCCAGTCTCTTCATCAAAATTGAAGTAGGGTAATGTTTTTTTTTTGTCAAATGGATTATTCAAGTCAATTGATACTTATTAATCAATTGATGCTTATTAATTGAAGGCCATAATTAATTATACTAATTAGTTTCTAGTTATTAGCTGGATGAAATGATGTTTGTTGTAGTTTTGGCATGTGAATCAGATTCACAAACAATTGCAAGCTAGCAAAAATATCTTTTGAGTTTGAGTAAAAGTCGAGGCCATTTTAACGTTTGGAGCTGATGAATGGTCATGACTGTTTTAGGTATCTCATTTTTCTTTTTATGGCTTCATTTAAAACCATATTTGCTTCTCTAGTATAGAAGATTAAACATATTATTACTTGCATGGTTTTCTAGCTAGTTTTACCTTCAATCTTTATCTCCTAAGAAAAGTAATCATTCCCTTAACTTGTACTATATGATTTAGCATTCACTAAAAGAAATAATATTTCAGCCACTTTATTAAATTAAGAGACAATTGAAAATAAGGGTGAGAGCACTCTCAACAAACTCCTTAAATTAACTCTTCTTTTTAATCAATCTCATAAAAAAAAATCTCTTCAACAAAATCTTCATTTTATACACCTAAACTTATTTTTAGGAGCTCCTATACTTGTGTTATATTTATTAAAGTCAAAAAAATGACTCGTAAATTTTATCTAGTTTAATGAGTTTAATATATCCTAAATTATTAAAAATTCAAATTTAAATTAAAAATGAATAAAAAATTGATAAAATAAAAAAATTTTGAGAAAGACTGTTGAGAATGTTCTCTATAAGGTTCAAAATATTCTTTACTTGTTTACTAAAAGTTTCGAGTTTGGGTCTTACCCAAGTTAGAAAATATGATCAGAATTTTTTTTTGGGTCTAAGTATTGATTATTCTTTCCTAATAATAAATGCCCCTTTTTTGAATTTGAACTTTTAAGAAAGATAACTATTTGGGGCCAATATGCTATTACTATATATATAGCTTGTACCTTACAAAATTCAAAAATAATTTGTACTCTCACAATAATTATCGTTTTAAAAAAGTATGTTTGTCCCATATTATATGTCGTTTTATACTTTTAATGAAAAATTTAATCTTTTTCCAATATTACCCTCGTTAGTTTTATATTTTCAATACAAATTTAATTTCTTTTCATATACTAAATTCAAAAGGTACAATAGTCAATTAAGCATAACTTAAAATATATTAAATATATTCTTAATCTGTGTACAAAAATATTAAGCGACATATATTGTGGGACAAAAGGAGTATCATATATGCAATTTTGAGGGTTTTGCATAGCCTCTAAGCAGGGTTGGATGTTGGTGTGCTTACTAGACATGTTGGATGTTGATGAGAAGTACGTACAAAGATTGGAATTGCCCTAATGACATTGATAAAGGATTTAATTTGTTTCCACAATTGGAAAGGCAAATTGGGGTTTGAAGTCGAGTGAACTGATTTTACAGGTTGCCATTCTACTCTATACACATCAAATTTAGTAATGAAGGAGAAGGTTGAGATCAAAAAATTGAATTCTATATTGGTATGCAAATTTTTTTTCATTTAATGACATTCTGTGGATTTTTAAATGCATATACTTAACTTCTGATCAAACACAGGTGGTCCTGCCTTCATTTGGCAATGAATTTAATTTGACAGCAAAATGATTTTAACTCGTAAAATTAAATGGTTCATGATTTTATTATTAACACAACAAAGAATTTAAACCTAAATTAAGAAATTTCATTAGATGAAGCCATTGTTTCTCCAATTCATACCACCAAAACAGAAACCTGATACAACTTAGCATCGATATGTTATCTCCTCTCTTCCCCAAAAACCATATAGAGAATATTATAGGAAAAAAAAAAAGAAATCTACCAAGCCAATGAACTTGTATTATAGCTCCTTAAAATTTGAGTTTACTCTTGCACCAAAGAGGATAGAGGTTTACATCATCGATTAGAGCAAATAAATTAACTTAAAGAAAGCAAAAATAAAACACAATCATGATTACCTCTCTCTCACACTAATTAATAATAAGCAAACAAATACCGAAATAAGCCTACCAACTTCCTCTCTCTCTAAAAACTACTACCTAATAAGAGAAAAATGGTAG
Source organism: Breynia disticha f. nivosa (assembly GCA_948193385.1). NCBI lineage: Eukaryota > Viridiplantae > Streptophyta > Magnoliopsida > Malpighiales > Phyllanthaceae > Breynia > Breynia disticha. Next base: position 4,690 of record CANYCX011622247.1, on the reverse strand, counting down.
TAATGTACAAGATGTACAAATTATAATAGCTTATGAAGTCCCCCACAAAAATAAAATAACTTCAACCCTCTTCTTCTCTCCCTGTAGCTTTCTGTAAATCTCAGAATAAAATGACTTGGTAAAATAGAGAGGGAAAATATACAAGATGATGAAAATGAGGGTGGGAAAAAGGTCATATAGCAAAGGCCATACTACTGTGTTTAGCTTGGTGTTTCCAAGCTTGTTTAATGTCTTGAGAAATTGTTTTAGCATCCATTGAAGCACCCAATATCCCACGTTTAGTGAACCCCACCGCATATAGCCCACTCTCTCCTTTCCATCCATTCGGAAATGGCCTTCTTGGAAATCCATCTTTCTCCGAGAACATCTTTCCTTCCTGACACATTGCACATTTCATTAATCCCAATCACTTTCTTTCTTTCTTTTAGGTTTCGCTTTTTAAAAAAAAAAAATCCAACTTGCACTAGAAAGATTTTGGTAGTTGTTATCTTAAAGGTACCATTAGGGTATATACAACATTTCCTTTCCAACTAAGAAAGTAAATCGTATAAGTATATAAAGGATACCTTTAGCCAATATGGTACATTGCTCTTGTAACCCGTTGCCAATATAATTGCATCAAAACTCTCCGTTTTCCCATTAACGAACTCCACAGCATACGGTTTTAGCTTCTTAATCCCCGGGAATACCTAAATCATCAAATCCAAAAGTGCTTATGTTACTAAATTTTGATGATATGTAAACAAAGCGAGATTAATAAGCATTCGAATATAGGATTTGGGCTATGATTCTAGAGTAATTTCCAAATTGGAACCCAGAAATGGACCATTAGTACCGCGACCTAATGTGGGGAAAAAAATCAAGAAAAAGTTGAAAAGGTGGTACCAAAAGCACATACTTAGTAGCCAAAAAGTAAAGGAAACAAAATGAAAAGTGATGTGCAATGCGGAGTTGGGAGAAAGTACCTTAATGTCTCCACTTTTGATCTTGGCAAGAGTACCAACGTCCAAGACTGGGGTCTTTCCGGACAAGTTCTTCAGCTGAAGGGGACCCAATTTCGGCCGGTTTAACCCATACCTGCCTGTGTTTCCAAGTCTCAGCCACGATACTATCAGTAAGAACCAGTCCACAAAGCGCATGGGCAGACACCACTTCAGCAACCACATCGACAACCCAAAAGTTGATCTTCCTAGCATATGTTGTGGTAGAACATGCACCTACATACATATTTTCAACAGGAACACTTCAATTTTTCAGTGGGAGCCAATTAACATAAACAAAAGTTACTACTCAAAGTGTAATTTTATAAGAAAAAAGGCCATGGGTGGTGAGCCCTATCTCTCTCTCTCTCTCTCCTTGTAGTAATTGACTATAGAGAGGCTAATTGGTTCCAGGCGATTCCTCCAAGATGGGTTTGTGCTTCTTTACAGAACATTTAAAGGGCGATTCATGATTATGACTAGTATGTGTAATATTAACATCCTGCGAATTCTGAGCATTGTGTGCATGCTTTGGAATCCCGAGAAAGTGAGGGATATGAATACGAATTTTTATTTTGATCCTCAGGAAAAAAAATAGCACAGCATCATCATTATATTACTTCTATTCAATCTGTTGGAACTTGGAAGTCACTGTTCATTATGCAAATATTGGTTTATCATGCATACAACACATCATGTCAAACATAACTTTTGCTCTATTTCACTGTTTTGCTCAAACTCTGGTATTTGCAAAAATAGCAAAAAAGGTAATTTTGATTCTCTCTTCTTTTTTTTTCAAAAAAAAAAACTCATTAAGTACATTCAGAGGCTCTAAGAGGTACTTTTATTTTTAATTTTCAGACTCAAAAATTGAAAAGAGAAAGAATCTGGGTTTTTTTTTCCTCAAAACTCTTAAAAATGAAGAAAACAAATAGTTATACCCTTTTTTTATTGTAATTCCCTCACTCCAAAACCATCAAAATTTGGTGATAAGCCTTAAGAGGAAGCATTCCAAGTTGGTCTTAATTATTATACAGACTGCTGTAAAGATTGGAAAGCAAATAAACATGAAAAGAAACGAGAGAGAGAGAGAGAGAAAGAAGTGTTTGGAGGGTTGTAAAATTCAACGTACCGAATCTCTAACAACAAGAGAAGGCTTGGCAGCATGATTGCAAAGATCCAAACACACCTCCATACCAGAATTCCCACACCCCACTACTAAAACCCTTTTCCCTCTAAATTCTTCACCACTTTTATATAAACTCGTATGTCTTATATTTCCACCAAATTCTGACATTCCTTCAATCTCCGGCACCACCGCTTCTGCATTTTCTCCGGTCGCCACCACTAACCACCGGCACATATATTCCGTTTCTACTCCTTTTTGGTTCACACTTCTGACCCTCCATAACCCCATATCACGATCATACTCCGCTCGCGAAACACTCTCATTGAAACGAGGCTTAATATCAAATTTTGTTGCATATGACTCCAAGTAATCAATGAACTGTTTCTTTGTTGGATATGTAGGAAACTCCTTTGGGAAGCCCATGAGAGGTAATTCGCAAAACTGCTTTGGCAAGTGAAGCCGAAGGCGATCATATGTTTTTAGTTGCCACAAGGAAGCTATACAATTGGATCTTTCTAACACCATGCTTGGAACACCTTTCTCCTTCAAGCACGCTGCGGTGGCAAGCCCAGAAGGTCCAGCTCCTACTATAACTGGCCCTGGAACTACGCAATGACTAGTACTAGTGCCACTACTATTGTTATTTGTCGTCATCATCCTCTCGGAAAAGATCATAGGATCATTTGCTTGCTTGCCCTCAATTTCTCTCAACTGATATGGCTCCATTGTAGCAACTAAGTGCTACTTAAGAGTGATATGTTGGAGGTGGGTGGTCGAAACAGAGTGGTGAATAAGCTGTTATATATAGATAGAGTTGGAGTGAAGTATTGGATATTTCAAGTGCGAAATGCTAAAAAGATAACACAATCTATTAAGGGAAACAAGAAAGAAGCGTTGTTGGTGTAGGAGTCTCGGAGAGAGATTAAGTAGGGATTTAGTGATGAATTTTTCACTATCTTATCTAAAGAGAGACCAAGCTAGTGAAGGAATTCCTTAAATACTAGGAGTAGTAACACTACAACTATTCCTTGTATCACTATCTAACTCTAACTAACTATATCTTTGCGGATGTTTGTGGATTTTAACCAAGAGAAGGCTTTAAATTTTTCTGTTTCTTTTTTTTTTTTGATTTTTGATTTCTGGTTTTCCGAGATGTTCTATGGAGGGTAGACGGGATGGTGCGGGGCTAAATCTTGCATTCAAGTAATGAATATGAGAGAGAGGGAGACGGTGATATCTGTATATATACAATACATAATATTCCTTTTGTTCCATACAATAAATTAGAAGAAGGTTTGATATAATTTTTGGGAAGTGCAAGTTTAAGTGGTTGGGTGCGTATATTGTTAATATGAGGTTTTATCTTCTAAGGGTCGACTAAACTGATTACATGTAACGAGAGTTCGTAAATAATAGGATGAGTGCGCGATGTAGTCTTGCGGGCCACACACTTGTGAGGGTATAAGCGTAAGAGGAGGAATCACAAATGGAGAGTTGGAAGAGCTTATTGGGTGTAAACATTAGTGGAAAAAACAGGACTTCACATTTAAAGCCAAACCTCGCTCGCCACTTGCAAGTTTGAGTTATAATTAATCTAAAATTTGGTTGTTACTATGTATTCGAATTAACGGGTCCATCCATGACGAGTTCGGTGAAAGCTGAAGTAAATAAATATATGTTAGGTATTTGTGTGACGTTATAATTGCGTGTACACACAATGACAAATTGAGTCAGTTATCCTCTATTGCATAAGAGTTTTGATCAGAAACACCACTTACCTTTTTAAAATCACAGTACATGAGTTTTTTCTCTATAGGGAAAAACACACATATCTCTCTTATCCATAAAAACTACATATTTTCTCATGAATCATTTAGCGAGATGCAGTAAATACGGTAGAGCAGGTCTCGAGCGTAACCTCGTTCTCACCGAGCAACTGACAACGCCATGTCTTTGAGGTATCTTAAGAATTTCGTTGTGTAATTAGGTTAGTCATTTTACGTTACAAAATCTACGTTATTTTTTATAAATTATCGCACTGTGTTTGATACACCCTTACATCAATATCAGAGTTGTAAGCTATTTAGATATGAATAATATATTTTTTAATAAAAATTGTTGCAGCAAGACTTGAAAACATACCGTAGGATGCGTGCAATTTTTTTTCAATTTTGAAACTAAAAATTCGACTACTTCAAAGAATTTTGTCTAAAATGCTAAATATTTGTCTGAATTTTGTTATTCTGACACCACCATTGAATCCAAAAGACACAAAATGTGACGCCCAAATCTGAAAGCTCATTTTTCAATAAACCTTGAAATTTGCACTCTAATTTTTTTCTTTTTAAAACATGAATTAGGAGAGAGAAAATGGAACATAGTTTTACAAAACGTAGAATACAAACCAAAGTGGATCATACACAAATGTATTTCAAAATGCGGAAGCGAATAGAAAGCATTTTACATGCCATGTTTGAAATCCTCACAAATATCATAATTGTACAGGCACATAAAACAAACATAACCAAAACCCTAGGAGCTCGACCTTCAAGAAGTATCGCAACGCTAGTCCTGCCGAACA
>CANYCX011621414.1:0-10248 GCA_948193385.1 Breynia disticha f. nivosa | reverse complement strand
AAAACGGGTAGTATATAAAACATGCTACTTCGTGCACGTGTGGAAACTCGAAACACTTAAAGGTGTAAGAGTGTGCAGATTGATGAGCATATTATATGCAAATCATGGGCACTTTGTGTGCAGATTGATAGCACCTTGTGTGCGAATCATGGGCACTATGTGTGCAATATTATAAAAGGATCTATTAATTATAACCGATACTCTTGGCCGACAAGGCCCGTTTGCAAACGTCTAATGAGTTATTTAAATAAAAGTGTGAGTTAGGAGTGAGAATATGTGTCATGCATTAAGGCCATGCATTCATAATCATAGAATTGTGAATTTGATGATTATATGAAGGTTGAGATGAATGGTGAAAAGGTTATATGAGTGTATAATGTGACGCCCAAAATTAAATACCATTTACATATTATTTTCCTTTTTTGTCAAATGATATTAAATTTTAAGAGTCAAGTTTTTGGTATAAATATTTTTTTTATAAGGACAGAGAAAAATAAATAAATTAAAATATAAGAATAAGTTTTAAAAACTTATTTAAACAACACACATTTCATCCTTCAATCTTGTTAACAAAATTCAAGTAGAACCCAACCCAAATACATCATGATTTTACACAAAATATTTCAGAATACCATGCACTATGTATACTTATCATATACAGAGAAGATTTGATACACAATGCACTGCCCACCTTCATTATTCACACTATTACGTCCTTACTTGAGCCGCAAGAAAACTACTAACTTCGAAAATCTGCCGAGCAAAACAGGCATAAAATATGCGTGAGTTATAAAACTCAGTAAACAACAATACCATTATAAAATGATGGTATTCATAAGAACATATCAACACAAAAATAATTTTAAAATTTTACTTATTTATAAATCTTAACTCTTAAATAATTAAGAATACAATTTTATAGAATCCACATTTTATGTAAAAATTCCTTAATCATATGATTATATATATATATATATATATATATATATATATATATATATCCACCTAATTAAACATTTATAAGACATACAAAAGAGATTAAGAACGTACTTAATCAAATAAGATATAAATGTATACATATTGACACATAACATCATAATTTTTCAAGACAGGATGACAGTCTCGATCGAGATTTCTTCAATCTCGATCGAGATTGAAATTTCTTTCCATCCCAGACTTGGCAGACAGGCAGTCTCGATCGAGGTTAAAGAAATCTCGATCGAGACTGTATATTTTGAGTCTCAGAACACTATCCTCGATCAAGGCATAGTTGGTCTCGATCGAGGTTTGATAAATTTATGCAATTAAGAAGTTCCCGAATAGATGTCTCGATCGAGGTTAGATTTCTGACCTTAATTACATGCCATTTCATGCCAATCTCGATCGTGGTTGTTGCCAACCTCGATCGAGGTTGGTAATCTGCCAAAAGAATGTTCCTTTTTCAAAACTTAACTTAGCCAAATTTCCGTTATAAAACTCAATACTTCATTTCTATAACCTCACATCATCATTTTATCACCAATCAATCAATTTACAACATAAACCATACTCACCATACCATAATCCATAAGCATTCCAATCTAAATATATATATATACAAGCATATTCCATCAATTCACCAACTTTAAACATATGGCCATTTCACCTATACCTTAAAACGTTCTCAAACCAACTTATCATCTTTTCATCATACATAATGAATGCAAATGTGTTTAATGCATTCTCTATATGATTTTTAACTCAGAATTCCAATATATGACGTTTTCAAATGGGCCTCGTCGGCTGGGAGTTAAGGTTACAATTACTATGGTCCATAGATTCCTTAATATGCCTTAATAGGCTTATTTAATGCCTCAACGGCCGGCATCCTCGTATCACACTCAAATGTGAACGATATACCACGGATGCAGCAGAACGTATGTTTTATATACGACTGCGAATATAATTACGCCCCAATGGCAGGTAACCCTCCCTCAATTCATTTTCTCATGCTCAAAAGAGCTCATACTCAATGCATGAATGCCAAAATAACACATTCTCATATTCATGCACATTTAATCATTCAAAATACATGTAGTATACATATTATACATATTAACAATATGGTTCCAAACATGGTATTTCCAACAAAGTATCACAACACCATATTCAATCAATCCAACAATTTCTCCCGTCATCCAACCGAACCCCCGAAACTACATTCAACATTCTCAACATCAACAATTTATAATTCAAGTCCAATTCAACAATCAACACATAAAAACATAAAATTTCGGAAAGCTGCGCTCGTGTTGTTTACCTTAGAAAAACAAGCTTAATTCGCCGGCCTCGAACTTTCCTCGCCGGGTTTTTGATTTCCTATATAACAATGTATATAATACATTAATTATATAACTTCAATGCTTAGTAAATACTATAATTTACATTGAATCATAATCGCATGTTATAAAGAGAGAAAGTGGAATCTGAAATTAGGGGAAGAGTTGTCGTGTGTGTGACTTGGAATTTTCAAATTCTAAGTCGTATCGGGTTTACCTTGCTTCGTAATTTATTTAATCCCGACTCAGAATTAAATTCTGATTTCAAAATTCTTGACAATCATTTCCTAAATATAATTGTCATAAACTTCCCTTCATTTAATTCTAAACAATTTTCTATTTTTATTATCGCAAAAAATTTATACATATTTTCCACGTATTTATACGTATTTTTACTGTATTTATACGTATTTTTACCGTATTTTCATAAATTTTGGGATGTTACAGTTCTACTCTGGTTTGTATTTCATTTTTTGGGCAAAACCATTTCTATTTTCTCTCACCTATACTTATGTTTTTTTAAAAAAAAAAATAATAGAGTGCGAACTTTAAGGTTTATTGAAAAATGAGTTTTGCAAAATTTGGCGTACATACATATTTCTTAATTATTATTTAAAATTTATATTAAATTTAAAAAATATAAAATAACAAAATTGTAAATTATTTTTTATAATATAATTTTTATTAATGATATAATAAAAAAATTAATAATTGAAACTTTTAAAATTATAATTTATAATTATTAATAAATATATGAAAATTAAAATTAAATTAATAAAATTCATCTCTTAATATTTGAATAAATATGATTATAAAAAATATTTAATTATTAATGTATAATTTTTAATAAAAAATGATAGTAAACTAATTATTTAATATTTTAAATTAAAAATTTTAATTTAAAAAATTAAATATTATTTTAATTTAATTAATTAAATTAAGGCGTTATTTATTTTTTATATCAAACACACTAATTAAATACATAATTTTTGGAATTAAGTAGGTGTTAATTAATTTAAAATTGAGGGGCTTTTTCACAAATAGAAAGTGAATAATGCAAAGGGTTTTGGGCAAACCACGTGCTTCCCACAAACAAAAAAAAAGTGCCTTTTCGTCTATTCCAAAATCTCAGCAGCCGTCCCTAATTCCTCCCTCCTCCCTCATTTCTTCTTCCCCTCTCCTCTCCTCTCCTCTCATCACAAACCCTATTTCTCCATCCATTTTAACCTGGTTTCTTCCCTTCTTTCTCCTCTATTCTCAATTTCCCTTCTTTTTTTATATTTTCATTTTCTCTGATACTTTTCTTTTCTTATTGCCGCAGCTCACAATTATGGCTGACGACAACTCAATCCCCATAAACGGCGTCGCATCCGGCGAGTTGGGTTATGACGATGATACTAACGACACCATCAACGAGGACAACAAACTTAAGCAAAAGATTGAATCTTTGCAACAAGAGAAAAATTTATTAGAACACGAGAATTCCCAGATCAAGGACCAGATTCTGAAATTAACGGCTGAGATGGAGTCACTGAAATCCAATGGATTAGAGATGAAGAAAATGATTGAATCAATGGAAAGTGAGAAGTTGGAGTTCCAGGAAAGCAAGAAAACTTTAGAAGTGATTGCAAAGAGAGCATTGGAGCTTGAAACCGAAGTTTCGAGGCTCCAGCATGATTTGGTCACTGCTGAGGGAGCGGGAGTGGAAGCGGACGCGGAGATTGTGCGGTTGAAGAGGCAATTGGCAAAGAAAGAGGCTGAATTTAAGACAGAGAACGCGGAGACGGAAAAGCAAGTGAGGGAATTAGAGAGGAAAATCGGGGTTTTGGAGGTGAAGGAGACGGAGGAGAAGAGTAAGATAGTGAGGATTGAGGAGGAAATGAAAGAGCGTTTAGCGGAGAGAGAGGTGAGGATTGAAGGGTTGGAGAGGGAAATCGCGGAGAGGGACGAGAAGGCGAGGGAAGCGGAAGGGAAGTTGGTGGAGTTGCAGAAGCAGTTGGAGGAGGCAGAGAGGGTGGCTTGTGGGCTGAAGGAGAAGGAAGTGGAGGTTGTTAATGGGATTGAGATTGGTAAGAGTGAAAATGGTTTGAATGGAAAATGGCCAGTATTCGCTGTTGGTTGTGGTGGTGCTGCCATTGGTGCTATTGCTGCAATGGCCTATGTTCGCTGTGCGAGACGATCGTGATTGAGAAGGTTAGTTTTGTTGAAATTTTACGAACTGATATAGAAACTAGAGGAAATCAGAAACTACTGAGTTTTGTGTGATTGTTGTGTTTGTTTGGGTATTATTTTTTAGTTGAGCCTTTTGAAGTATAATGTGGGTTGCAACTAACTGCTGCTATGATACCTTTTGTTTTGAAGCAATGGTATGGAAGTTGGGTTTTCTTTAATGATTAAGTAAACTATGTGTTTGGTAACTCAATTGTCTCTCACCAATCTGCATTATAATCCTCAGTTTTTGACCTGCTGTAGTTGAAACAAAGCAGAGCAATGCGTAGGGAGTGAGAAAGCATGAGTTGAACTTATGTGTTGAAGCTGATATAATTGAGCATTTAATAGGATTGAGTAGAATTTTTATTTTGGAATGGATTGGCGTTTGTGTTGAAGCATAAGAGATAGTGCTCTCATAGAGATGTAGAGATTTCAATTTCAAATTTTGATTCATAAGTTAAAGAGACATTCTGCAGTAGCTTTGCTTGATAGTAAAACAAAGTTAAGGTTAAGATTGAGAGGAATAAATTGTTGGTTCTTTGCTGAAAGGTAGAGTTGAATGTTTGTTGGTTGAAACCGTGAAGTTTGCAAGTATAGGATGGAGGAGTCTCACATGGGGATGAGAATAAGTCTGAGAAAATGACTTTTCATGGAAAAGTTACTTCAGATGCCAAAAAATGTAATTTTGGCGTGTGGGTTAGAAGCATTTCTGGGAAACTCTTTGTGCGTAAATCAAGAAAAATAGAATAAAGTGTTTGTTGTTGGAAGAAGAGAATCTCTGGGGCTGAAAGTTGGGGTGGGTAAGGTTGAGAATATATATTATTAAAACCAAACTGGTGATTGATTTGATTATTGTGTAAAATTAAGAAGCTTCAACATATGCAAGGTTTAAGATGGAGTAATTTGTTGAAAACAGTCAAGATTTTATCAAATCTTTTTGCTGCTACATTTCTCTAGTTAAGCCAAAAAAACCCAATAGTTGCCAAATGTTCATTCTGACTTGTCAAGACAAGTGTGGTGTGGTGTGAGTCTACTAATTATGAATCCTTGCATTAGGTGAATATACGAGAATGGAATTGCAAAAATATATAATTCCAAACCAATTAAACTCAATTCATTATTTTGAATGAATAGCATAGGTAGGTAGATCATATTTTGTTGAAATATACGGAAGGAAGGAAGGAATTACAGCTTCAAAGCTGGCTGCCTCCACTAATCTAATTAAACAAACACAATTCAATTGGGAACATTTTTCATGTCAATGGAAACACACACACACACAACACAAGCTTCACTCCTCCAATATGAGCTTCTCCACAGGAAACTCATTATCTGCATCAAAACACACATCAAACTAACTAGTAAGCCCAACTTGGTCTCACAACATTTGCCAGATGAAGCTCAATCTAAAGCACCAGCCATTAAACAGAATTGTTTATGCTCAAAAGAAACTCACATTGAACAAACATCACTGCCATATTTATGTTTCCAAAAGACCAACAAATCAATATGAGAAGAAAAATATGGATTAAAGAGACCCAAACTTTCTTGCTCCGACCTGGAAATAAGACCCCATGTTTCTAAATGCACTATCATCCTCTTTCACCAAAATACTGATCCCATTATTATAACTGTATGGATTGCCATCTCACTCCTGCACTGTAAACCTAGAAGACATCGATTTTCAACTCTTGCAAAGTTTCTTTAGCATATTCATAGCTAACAGTGACATTAAGTGAGAAGGCAATAGAAGCACCAACTTAGAATGGAATGGAAATCTAACTGTTCCTTTCATTGAAAACGCTCCAAGAACTTTTATAGTTACTTCCAAATTGAGATATTTACAAATCCTGCTTTTCAAGAAGCAGTTCACACATATCAAGTTCCTTCTCACTTTAGATCCTTTCCGGCGTCTATGTCCACATTGAATTTATTAACATATCTCATTCTCAACTTTCTTGTTATTTCCCGCATCTCAAAATTCATAACAATCGTTTTGCTCCTTGTTTAGGCTTCCCTCATTCTATTATCTAACTGATTCAGCTCTGATTTGGCAGTTCGCATCACTAGGCAAACAGTGCGAATTTTAAACATAATTGAACATCTGAACATAACCAATTGTTTTTCCATTCCACTGAACCTTTAGTTGAAACAGAAAGAACTACGACTCAATGTGCATTGGACAGATAACAAACGAGATTATATGGCATATCAACTCTACATACTAAGGCATCATTAAGCCTATAGAAATAAGAACTCCACATTGAGAAAATGCAAGCACCATTCCTATTACTAGTTGCTTCACACACTCACTATCCATTGGAACTTGTCTCTGAAACCATCAAATAAATATAAGAATGAACCAATTATGATAGCTTTGTTTCCACACAAATTTCTTACCTTGATTTACCTATCTGAGCGCCGCAACACCTCAAAAAGACCGCAGCAGCTTCTCCAAGATGTACGTTGCACAATGCGCTGCCTCAGAGATATGATAGGCTGCAATATCCAAAATCAAACATCATTCCTCGTCAGTCAGAACTACAAATGTCTCAACGGAATTAATTGATGTTTGCCAGAGAAACTCACTGTATTTTCAACACTTTCAGGAAAACCATCATTACTTCGAATTCCAGGAACATTGGCTTCTGGTTTTGATGGATCTTCAACATTTTCAACAGTCCCCGCATCAACAGAATGAGAAGTCTCTTCAGACTTCTCAGTAGAAGGCAACACTTTTTCGACTTCAGTTTCCCTAGATCTCTCATCCGCCGAAACAGAGGAAACCGCAACATTTTCATGCGAAGTCTGCAATGCTTTCTCATCAGTTTCCATCCACACTGCATCTGCTGAAGATGGTAAATTTGTTTCCACAATTTCCTCGGCAACCACATCAATCACATCAGAAGACAAATCGTTTCTCTCTTCAGAAAGATGAGCCTTTATTTCATTAGTCTCACTGGACACCGCTTGATGCTCACCTTTATCACTCTCATCCAAAGACAAAACTTTCTCTTTGATTTCATCTACTTTTACTCCTGAAACTTCAGAATCCTTAGAGTTCTCAACGGATGCTTCAACAACTGAATCAAATTCATCCACTGAACGGACAGAATGCGCATCCTTTTCCACACTTAATTCGTTTTTGTTTTCACCATCCTTGGTAACTTCTATCTTCTTCTCCAGATTGGTTTCATTACTTTCTTTCACAGAATCCTCAAGAACATCAATATCTTTTGAAGAAGAAATTTCAGGATTAATCTCCTCTTCTTCAACAAAGTTGACAACTACCCTTTTACCTTCTCCCTCAGTTTCCACTTTTGAGTTCTCCTGAATTTTCTCATCTGCATATCCCTCCATTTATTTCAGTAATTAATCACAGACAAAAAGACAAAATCACTTTCTCTCAGAGTACATAACTATGGCAACAAGATGTAATTTAGTGATCTCAAACACAAAATGAACAAGAACTTAAATGGGTAAAGAATGTAAGTTTTGCTTGAATAAAAATGGAAGAATGGGAAGGGTGGTGATTGAAGGTTAAATGTGAAGGAGAATGGAAGATAGTAGTGTATGTGGATGGTGAGCGAAAGCGTTGATACATTGTTTTTCTTAGGAGTTAAGACATTAGAGTGTGATGAATGGTTGTTGGGATGAGAGTGTTTTGAATGGCTGTTGAACTCAAAAAATCCCGGGAAACAACTTTACCTACAAAGAAATGGTGATAACTAAATTCACCAACACACATCGTACCAAATCATTACCACCATTTTCTTCACCAAACTCAAAAGCTCAGAAATCGACATACCAGACAAAATCTTAAGAGAATGTCTATGTTTGTAAGCAAGCTCAGCAATTGGAGATCATTATGTTTATAAGCCCAATATCAACCGGAAATTATTGATCATTAACACAAAGGAATATTCTTTTAAGATATTATTTCATCCGAAACATTATATATAACGTGTCTCTTCATATTATGTGGAATGTTATTAGCTCAACTACATCGAAACTCTATTCAAATACATTATTGACTTGGGTGTCGAAGATTCCCGAGAAACTATCTGCCCCAACTTTTTGTGCTCGTATGTTTAAGGTATTGTTTAAATTTTTGTCTTCTATTTGGCCGTTGTTGAATTTCGGCAACAACAATTGACACCGTTTGTGAGGAATTGAACAAAAAGCCTTACTCGTTGTGTTCGTAAAGTTCGTTAGATTTCAATGATGTTGATAATAGTTCAGACACCTACTCAACAACCAAGCCGTTCGAAGATGAATGCCAAAGTCGGCCCTCATGGAGCTGCTGTTCAATCCATTCTTCTAGTATATTATGAAACAATCAAGAAGCATAATAAGGTTAGAGTTGGCAACTTTGCTCCAACAGCTACTCCCTTAATAAAATTTGCTACCAACTTTACAAGCTTATATTCATAATGAAAAACACGCTGAAAGACATAAGGTTCAGCAAGAAAATTTCCAACAACAAGCTCTTTCTTATATTCCTCCGGTTCATAAGGAGTGTCAGACTATTCAATTATCATATGAGGTTAGAGTTATGCCCAAAGAGATAATTACCAAAAGGTGGTAAGAATCATTTTCAGAGGATGTCTTAAGAATCCACCTAAGAAGGATGTGATGGATACTTACTTTATTGCTGTAGACATTGTTGAGTTATAGTGGAGCTTTTATTTGGACCAGAGAGAGATCCCGTGGTTTTTATTCTTCACATTGAAGGAGTTTTTCACGTTAAAAATTGTCGTGTGTTTTGTGATTGATTGTTTGTGATTTATTTGTGTTGGTTATCTTGTTTACTCCTCTTGTTCATTCAAGGAGAGGGAAAAGGATTCTTGGGACTCACTTTGTAGGTGGCTTTCCACATTTTGCCATCTGTTTTTCCCAACAAGTGGTATCAGAGCTTCGGTTCATTGGGTATTATATTTCTTGTTTGAATGATGGAGGCAAATTGGAGTAGAATGATTAGTTTGGATGACACAAATTATCACAGGTGGAAAGGGAAGATGAAAGATGTTCTGTTTATCAAGAAACTTCATTTACCTGTTTTTGCAGCTCAGAAACCCGAAGTTAAAAGTGATGAAGAATGGGAATTTGAGCATGAGCAAGTTTGTGATATGATACGACAATGGGTGGATGATAATATGAAATCACATTAGTAATGACACTAATGCTTGAAGCTTGTGGGAGAAACTTGAGACTTTGTATGCCTCTAAGACTGGTAATAACAAGTTGTTCCTGCTTAAACAGGCTATGAATTTGAAGTTTAAAGATGGGAGTTCCATATTTGACCACTTGAGTGAATTTCAAGGGTGCTTTGATTAGTTATCTAGCATGGGTGTCAAATTTGATGATGAGATTCTTGGACTTTGGTTGCTTAATACTCTTCCTGACTCATGGGAGACTTTTCTAGTATCTTTGACAAACTCGGCTACTAATGGTGTTGTGACTATGCAGATGGTGAAGAGTGGTGTCTTGAATGAAGAAGTGAGGCGAAGAACTCAAGGGACATTAGGATCACAATCAGATGTTTTGGTCACTGAAAATTGGGGGAGGAGTAAGAGTAAGAGTCAAGATCACAACAGAGGACACAGTAGGAGCAAGTCAAAAGGGAAGTATAAAAACTTCGAGTGCAACTACTGTGGCAAAAAAGACACATTAAGAAGTACTGTTTTAAGTGGAAGAAAGAGAACAAGGGTAATAAGCA
>CANYCX011621106.1:0-13557 GCA_948193385.1 Breynia disticha f. nivosa | reverse complement strand
ACTTAACGAAGAATCATTATCATAACGAAATAAAGAGGGTTGAGAGGAAGAACCCGCAAAGCCACTAATTTGGATTTGTCCCGCATCCATTTCAACTTAATCAGGGTGGTTGTTCTTTAAGTGCCTCGTGAACGTTCCGTATCTGCCTCCATGTTTGAACGCGTATTCCTTCCTGCAATAATTACAAGTAACACGAAATAAGTTAGAATCTTCGCCTCCTTTACGTTCTTTCGTAAAATGAACTCTAAAAATGTCGGAAGAAAGAACTTTAGTGGTATTTCTTTCTTCTCCCCCCTCATTTTGAGTTTCTTGGGTGGGAGAAAAATTTTGCTCAGAATCGCTTCCTTCGAAGATATTTTGTTCGTTCGACATTTTTCGCAAAAAAATATATGAATAAAATTGAGATGACGAAAAAAATTTAATCGAATTTGTGAATTGTGAATATTAGAGAGAATAAAAAATATTGAGAGCAAGAGTGGTAAGGTAAAATTGGTGTGGGAAAATGTTAGATATTTATATGAGTTAGAAATAAGTAAAAAGAAAAAAAATAAAAAAAATCAATTAGCTGTTGGAACGACTCCCAACGGTCGACGTTGGGCCCGACGGTTATAACTGTCGAAAACGCCGCTTCACGGTTCAGCTGCAATCCGAACCGTAACCGGCCGATTCGGTGAACCAGCAGGTCGGGGCAGGCCGGTTTCGGTCTGACCCGCCGGTTCCGAGCTAGATTTTCCAACTCTAATCAAATTTCCAATATGATCAGTCGGATCGATCCGAATTTTAAAACATTGATATATGTATCCGTGTTGTTGTTGCCCAAACACCATGAACAAGTGAACAAACACGTGCCAAAAAAAATTGACATGCGGCTTAAACAGAAACGTGACATTTTTTTGCTTTTGTTTTTGGTCTGAGTCCCGGTATCCCCGACCCACTGGACCGAGACTAATCCGGTTTGGGGAGGGTCCCGGGTGGTTAGATTTTATTCCCCTCCCAAACCGTCCGCCTTAACAAGTTCAGCCCTAGGCACCACTGAACCAAGACACGTTTGACATTTTTTTTTTCTCTTTTGTATCTCCTAAGAAACCCACATTTCATGAGTCCGAAACGACCAAAACAACTGTAACTTCACTCGTCTTATCTACGCGTATCCCACGTGTACGCGTTGACATGCCAACTCTCCAAATCCTTCTATGACAACCTCATTTCACCAATAGCAACACTCCACATCATCACTACACACATCACGTGAGAGCCGCGTGACTAGATTTAGCCAACAACACCTCTGATCCAATAATATCCAATGCCTTAGTCAAAAAAAGAAAAATGATTAAATCTTAATGCAAATGCCCGGAAAGTACAAAACATGCAATTCTTATCCCATAAAAGCTGTCATTCGCCCTAAATTAACAAGCATTAAAGATTGAGTTTCCATGCTATCTGTCTATAAAAGATCATACATAGTGCACCTTTTTTAATTTGAGAGATATTTATAAAGTTTTAAATGGTGATGAAGTGGTCATGGGCAAGACAAGCCAAGAAGCTACATGTCAAGGTCAAGCCATTGAAACTAGAAGGTCTGAATCCATGCTGTAACAAGAATGAAGATGGTCTGGTTGTTGTTAAGCTAAAATGGAATGGACCCAAGTCAGGATTGGTCCCATTTCAAAGAGCTTCTTCCTGTCAGAGGAGTTATAGTTCACATAAGTTGTTAAAGAAAGGTGAGTTTTTATGTGTTGAATGGGACGATGAGTTTGAGAGCATTTGTGATTTCTTCATTGGTTCTTCCAAGGATGGTTCTTTCTGTTGCTGGAATGTTTCGTTTCATGTTCTTTATGTAAGTGCCTTTAATTGTGTTAAAATAAGTGTTGTTTGATTTGTTAGGAATGATAATCGACGATTAAATGTTCGAATGTTTGGTCTGTTTTGCAGGGAGAAGATGCAGATTCCAAAACCAAGTTGGTTGTGTTGGGGAAGGTTTCATTGAACATAGCAGAATTAGCTTCAAATATCGATTGTCAGATTGAGAAGAAACTTCCTGTTACTTTGCAAATTGATGGTTCAGTCACAGAAGCAAATCTTCTGGTAATCAATTAACTCCATTACCAGAAAAAAAAAAAGGAAATATTGGTTTATCTCTGTTTAATCGCTTTTGGATTTGCAAGTTTGATCATCATTAGTGAGCTAAAATAGGATAGCTTAATGTTAAAAACATGAACATTCAACTATATCTAGCATTCTGTTATTTTCAATCCAATTAAGGTAAAGCCTGATTAATGTTATTATTTTCCACTGGTTGTTTTCAATCATGGAAAAACATTTTGATATTTCAGGAGTTGATCATTTCAAGCAAGACTTATTTCTCAAGTCAAAATAAGCAAATCACCTATCTAAAGAAAGCTCCATTTGACCTTTTCTGTCGAAAAGACTTTAACCAATTTAATATAAAACATTGAATAAAATAACTTTGTGAATTTAAAATATTGGTATTTTGTATAATTAATAGTACACAGATAATTTGAGTACGCCGTTGTTATTAAACATTGTTCTGTTCAAATTCTGACTTTTGAATTATAATAATGGCTGTTTACGCAGATATGTTTGAGCTTTGTTGAGGTCAGAACTAGTAATGAAAGGAATGATTTGCCGGGATTAGATGAGTTATCCGCGTTGAACTCGTTGGGTGATGGGCCCATTCATGACGATGAAGAGTTGAGTGGAGAGATGGACGGTGGTCGGAGCAGGGAGACGCGGTCGGAGGCAGCCTCTAAAGGTGGGTTGTTTTCGTGGAAAAAGAGAAAATTGAACTTCGGATTGTCCACAAAGAAAGCAAAGCCTCTTGTTGACTTGGACGGGCAACCTCTGGTACGATTAAAAAACAGCTTTTTGTGCATTAAAGTATTAACTGACTTTTAAAAATGGTTGTGATTTGGAAGTTTCTTGGCCTATCTGTTTTAGGATGAAGAGAAGGATATCGTAAGTGACTGGGAAGTAAAAGAAGTTGTCAGCAGAGATGGGAAAGCGAAACTTAGAGCGAATGTGTTCTTCGCGTCTTATGATCAACGGAGCGGAAAGGTTGCCGGAGAGAGTGCCTGCACTGCTCTTGTTGTCGTCATTGCTCATTGGCTCCGATCAAACCGGAACTTGATGCCTTCCACTTCACAGTTTGATAGCCTCATCACAGATGGCTCTTCGTTATGGAGAAAGCTTTGCGACAACAATGCCTACACAGATGCATTTCCAGATAAGCATTTTGATCTTGATACTGTCGTAAAAGCTGATCTTAGGCCTCTGACTATTATGCATGATCTCTCTTTCACCGGGATGTTCAGCCCTGAGAAGTTCGAAAATTCGAAGGGATCGTTCATGGCTTTCGACGATATCTGGGAAGAAATAAACGCTAGCATTGATGTTTATGATATGCCGAGCATTTATATAGTGAGTTGGAATGATCACTTCTTTGTGTTGAAGGTAGAGGTTGATGCTTACTACATTATTGATTCATTGGGAGAGAGACTCTTCGAAGGGTGCAATCAAGCATACATCTTGAAGTTCGACAAGTCGTGTTCAATGTCTGAAAAAGTCGTAAAAGAACCCGACAGCTCGGAGGAAGCCAGTGAAGCAGAAAGCAGCAAGGAGGAAATTTACGAGGAAACCTGCAAGGGCAAGGAGTGTTGCAGAGAGTTCATTAAAAGGTTTCTTGCTGCCGTGGTTTTAGAAGAACTTGAGGAAGAAGAGAAGAAACGACCAGTTTCAACAGTCTCCCTTCTACAGAGACTGCAGATAGATTTCAACTTCTGCTCGTCTTCATCGGCTTCTTCCTCTTCTTCCTCCCTCTCATCTGCCACTTCCTCTCTTTTTCCTGGCGTAGTTTAAACATCTATCTAGCCTAGAAAAGCTGAATTGTACATACAACATAGTTGAAAAGCCATATTTAGAACCAACACTGATGATTTCATTTTTTAAAACATTTTTGCAAATTTAAAGATTACACGCTGTTTAAGTATATATTCTGATTTGGATAAGTACTGCAATTTTCACTGTATTTTTACCTAGCACAAACAAAGCCAACTTTTCTTTTATTCCTATCAACACAAATGGCTTCTTTATAAGAGCTCCAAGACCTTTTATATGCCCCCAAACTAAAGATGTAGCCAGGTCCCCCTAGTCACTATCAAGTAGCTGAAGCAATTATTCACACTCAACGACTGAGAATGAACCTCCTCCATCCATATTTTTACTTGATCTGCCCCAGCTTTCAATGACAAATACACAAACACAAAGGGTCCACATTCTCCATTATTAGCTATTAGGTCCAGGCCATGAAAGATTAGAATCTGACCCTACACATGCCTGGTAAGAACTCTCTCTTTCCCAATTATAAATATTAATAATCACCACTCATATAACCAAAAAAGCCATTATCCTCATCTTATTACACCAGATAAAAAGGGGTCCACCCTCAAATGCACATTGATGTAAAGTAAATTCTAAGACTCTGCAAGAAACGACACCCTATATGTCCCCCCTAACTCCTACAATAAAGCCCTATCCAGTTATTGTTAAGTGATCAATTTAACTCTCTTAAACAAACCATTCATCATTTTTCTGTGGATCTTTTCTCCCATTAGTTAAGTTCAAGGTTTGGAGAGCAGACACGTATTTGGATTTTGGACCCCTTCCAAAGAAACCACACAGACTCCTAAGATGTTGCAAACTGGACAAATTGTGACAAAGACTAACAAACCAGAATCCACATTCAGTAACAGCAAAAAGAACAAATCTTGGAATTAATTTCTTTGACATAACCAGTTTAGTTTGCCCTTTTAACTGAATTTTTACTAACCATTGTGCAAAATTTCATCAAGCAGAAGATTTTAAGATGTAATATAGAATTGTCTTCAAGTTTGAAAGCAGCATATCGTTAAACAAAAACATTTATCCTACATTTACATTGCTCATTAGGCTCCTGCTCAAGATTCTTCATGGGTTCTCCTACTGGTTTAGAATTCACTAATATTTACATACAGATTTCTTACAATATCGGATCAGCTAATTTTTACTCAAGGATACTACTAAGTTAAACTGAAGAGAAAAAAAAGGGTTCTAGTACGAGATGTTCTCACCAAGACAGTTCAAGAGTTGGCAGCAACATTTTGAGAGAGTTAATTCGAATAAAAGCCAGCACTTTTCAGTCTGCTAGTTACTTGAGTACATTGAAGCTTTGGCTGCCAGCAAACTTCTGAATCGTTGATGAAGTGTCCATGAACCATCTTGCGCCTCTTCGCTGTCATGTCTAAATTCATTTGCTCACTCAATTTACTAGCACACCAATCTAATGGATCATCCATGTCAACTCTGGTGGTGAAACAAGGCACCTTATCCTTTTGTGGCATCTGCTCGTTAAACTTATTCCTCTCGCTGGCGCAACAATTATTAACATCTGTGGCAGCCTCAGTCTGTCCAATTTTAGGACTTGGCAAATAAGAAGAAAGAAAGCCCAGCCGCAAAGATAGATCACACACGTTCTCGTGAGCATCTCTTTGATTGACTTTAGCAGGAGTGTTTACATTACAGGAGGTTATATTATGCACTTCAACCTCCACAGGCTTCTTAGAACTAGAAACTGTTTTAGAAAGAATACTATTACCACACTGAGGCTCAGGGAATTTTCCATAGTACAAAGGAAAAACTGAGCCTGCAGGATAACTTTCCATAGGGCATCGCTTGTGGTTAGCTAGAGGCACATTATCAGTTGCAAAGAGAATTTTGTTGTAAGGTACATTGATATTCTGGCAAGCAAGGTTCTGTGATTCAGAGCTCATGTTGATCGGACTTATGACGACAGGTTTCACAAAGTTTGAACAATTAGGAATCACATTGACAGTTTGGCCCACATTGATAGAGTTATGTACCATGCCAGGATGGAAAGAACTGGGGTCTTGAGAACTAGAATTAAGGTAGCATCTCGAATGAATATTCCGTTCACTCCTGGAGGTTCTTCTCGGAGTGCAACCCAAATTAAGAGCAGCTGAGAAATATCCAAAGAACAAACAGTGAAAAGGGTTCACATGACATTGGAATTCGCAGATTAACAACACAGATTGTTACCACAGTATTATACAAGAGAACAGCCAGCACATATAGCTAATGTATCTAGCTTTCAAGGTTGATTCCAACATAAGAATTTCACAGAAGAAAAGGAATTGAAGAAGTGATTGGGTACCTTCTATACAAGGTTGAAGAAGGTCTCCTGTTTCAGTACTTTCTTCTCGGCGAATTATAGTATTAATGGCATCATTTGTTCGCTCCCAAAGAGTTTTCAAGTCCATGTACTCCTCCTACACAACAATTCGAAACTCAAAAAGACTAGATAGAACGAGCAGCAGGAAAATATATTGCATTGGAAACAAAATATGTAAATAAGAAAATGTAACAAGGCCAATCGTGAATGGATGGAGCCCATGAAACATAAAGTTCTAATAATCAAACATAAAACAAGTCCAGATTGAGCAAAGTTTTGATTGCGACTAAGAAGATGAAAAAGATAAAAGCTTTCACCTCAGAATTTGCTTTAGAGTACATAATTTCTTCAGCTTTCAAGACAACAACAGGTAACTTTTCTTGCCATTCTTTGTTCTTCTTAGTTGCAGAGCTATGAATCTCATTGGCAACTCTACTCAAAAAATAAAAAGCAAAAAACATCAATATTGGTGAAAAAGACTGAAACTTCAACACATGCAAAAGCAAAAAAAAATCCTATAAAAAAAGAAAGAAATTAGGAAACCTGAAAATTTCTTGAATGAGAGAACCTCTAATGGGTTGGTGTCTATCACTATGCCAAGCTCTTCGAACACATTCATAAGGTCTTGGACCAGGTCTAGGCATCTTCACACAAACCCTTTGAGAGTGAGAGAAGGAAGAGTATTAGTCGAAAGAGAGAAAAATGAGGGGTCCAAGCAGTTTATTTTGAAGGAGTAGAGGTTTAGCTTCTGCTTTTAGCCTTCTCTCACTCACTTTTTTCTTGGTTTGAGTTTTCAAGTCACACACTGAGACTGAACAGAGCAAAGAGAAGTACTTGCACTTGTCATAAAGGAGTGGAGAGAGAGTTCTTTTTTTTCTTTCATTGGCAATTTTTCTTTTATCTTTCATCATACAGTATCGTCTTTTATCACAAAAAATTCTCTGAAATCACACTTTCAGTGATTACACAAATATGTTTTCCTTATGTAATGAACTCATGTAACACGATTTAACAGTTCTAAGGAATTAAATTAATAATAATATTTAATATAGCACATGTAACACGATCTAACAGTTCTAAGGAATTAAATTAATGACATTTGTATTTTTTATGATATATTATATTAAATAATATTTTTATTTTATATGCATTATTGATTGTTGAAAAGTTTTTTTTACTCTTGCTAAATTAGTGACATTTGTATTTTGCAAGGATAAATTTATTTATTTAAATATTTATTATTTAATTAAAATATTTTATTAAATAAAATTAATATTATAAAACTACACAATAATTGAGTTAAAATTAACTCAATTATTAATTTTTTAATTCTCGTAATTATTAATTTAATATGGAAGGAATAATATATTAAAATATATTTTAGTGATATTATAATCTACTAAAATTAAAAACTCAAAATGCTTATGAAAGTTTTTTTTTCCATTACAAGTGAAAAGATTAATAATACATGCAATAAAAGTTGCAATATATATTTAAGTAGTGAATATAAACCCCAAAAAAAAATATTCAACTAAGAAAGAATTCCAGACAATAGTAAATAGATGAAGGTGATGGAGTAATACCTGACCAACCAAAAAATGACACCAATACCGCATTGTTTGTGACGTGAAACGAAAGGGCAGCCCCACCCATCCACATGCCTAAATCCCTCACCCTGTAATGGAGTTTGGCTTTTTATATTTTCCTTTTGATTGAAAGTTGCTTCTGTTGCGATTTGAACCTTACAGTGGGTGAGGTTGGGGTTGCTTAGTTACCTCCACACACACTGACAAATTTATTCACTTCTCTCTCCACCACACCCCCTGATTTGTGGTCACACCCTTTCTTTTCTGTCTCCACTAATCTCCCTACCATTCTCATCTTTTCAATGTGTATAAATTTACCCAACACATTATCTTCTTACCGCAGTGGTGCAGATCATGGGTGAGTATTCCAAATCACAATTGCGGATATGTCATCATTTTGAGTAGAAAGATGGACTTTACGATGCGGAGGAAAATGAAAGGACATGAAGAGGAAAAGGGGAAAAAAATGTACCCAACTGAAAAACAAAAGAAAAAAAAGAGCAGTTTTGGTATAATAGTGTGGGACAGTGAGATGTAATAGTGTCGAGATGAGGACTGTGTCTGCGCGTGATCTTTGAATCTTGCCCTCAAATCAAACGCTTTACTTTCCCCTCCTATTTGTATTGTCATTTAATGCAATGTTTTGTATAATTAAGAAAATTTTCGAGAACTAAATTATTAAGAAAATAAGTTACTTGAGAAGTAAATTGTTGATGAAGTATGATTTTTATGTGTTTGATATAAAAATATATTTCCTAAGAAATGTAGAATATTTTTT
Source organism: Breynia disticha f. nivosa (assembly GCA_948193385.1). Classification (NCBI taxonomy): domain Eukaryota; kingdom Viridiplantae; phylum Streptophyta; class Magnoliopsida; order Malpighiales; family Phyllanthaceae; genus Breynia; species Breynia disticha. The sequence continues at coordinate 4,949 of CANYCX011621106.1, read as the reverse complement.
GGTGTATATGCATAATATTCTTGTAAAAATAATGACATTATAATTAATTAAAAGTTATATATTTTTAAAAATTTAGAAATCTAATATTAAAAAATTATAAATAAGTTTTTATAAAAGAATACACTATTTTACAAAAATTATTATTTTTTATAAAAACTCATTTATTATATTAAAATTTTGTGTCAAATATAAGTTTTTAATTTTTTCTAATTAAAAATTATCATTATAATTTAAAATAAAAATATTAATTTTAATTTATCATAAAATTATAATTGTAATGCGTGTAGAATGTTTAAATGAGAAAAAAAATTAATGAAGAAAAAAAGGAAAAAATGTAATTTAAAACTTGGGAAGAAAAAACTCACTTATACCCCAAGATTTTTTCTTCCCTTACATAGAGTAAGTCACTTCCCATAAATATACTTTCCCTTCAATTAACTTCCCCTCGTTCACTTACCCTATACTAAACATAGCCTTAGACATGCTAGTTCACATTGTTTGTTCGCGTTTTGTCGTTTTAATTTAATTCGTGTTAAACTTTAATCATATAATGGGATAATGCTTCTACGATTCCAATTTATTTATATGTTAGTAAAACTCAACTCATATAATTTTGTGTTGTATCATGTTGTGTTGTCGTATTTTCCTTTCAAGTATTTTAAAATTTTTATAAGATTTAATAGAAATAAAGATGGTAAGATTAGGGTTAAGAAGAAGAAAGAGAATTGAGAGCATAAGCCTGCTTAAGGCCATGGTATAACATTCTAAAAAAATAAATAGATGCGAACGGTCTGGGGAACGGTATTGGCAAACCGTTTGGAAAACCGTTTGACATCACGGATGGACATTATAGATGCAAACGGCCTGGAAAACGGTTTGGGCAAACCGTTTGGCAACCCATTTGATATTTCGAATTGGACAGTGAAGATCGAACGGTATGGGAAACGTTTTGAGGAAACCATTTGGCAAACCGTTCGATAGCGCGGATATCTAGTGTATAAGCGAACGGTATGGGAAACGGCCTAAGTAAACCGTTCGGCAAACCGTTCTAGTCGGCCAGATTTATATTTAACCGACTCACAACACTTTAAACCGAAAGAAACCATTTTTAAACCTTCTAAAACATTCTCTGAAGTTCCAAACATCCACCCTGAGGTTCCTAATCATTCTACCTTCATACTAACTTCAAATGTTAGCAAATCTTTGCATAAATCCATCCAAAATCATAAGGTAAGGTTGTATAATGGTTTATACAAGGTTTATACTTTAATCTTTGATGATTTGGTTGGTTTTAAGTGCTGTTTTGATGATGGAATTGTTGATTATTGATGTTAAGAAGTTGGAAATGAATTTGGAATTATGTTAGGATGAGTTTGTGTGGAAACATTGATAGAAGGAAGGTATAGACCTAAGGTTTACTTTAGGTTTACAAATGGTTGATTTTGAATTGGAATTCTTATTGAATTCTTAGGTATTGAATGAAATGGAAGTTGAAATCAGTAAGTGAATGGTTATTTTCGTACAGGAGAATCTATATGACTGTTGGAGGACTTTGATTCGGAGTTTAGTTCGTTGATTTTGTTGCTTTTCGAGGTAAGTGTTTTACGCTTACTTGTAAGTGTTCCTACGCTTACTAAACTGGTTCGTAATTGATTATAATTACGTTGATTAAGAAAAGTAAAGGTAGATGCCTATAATGCTCTACTGAGTTGTTAGGTTCTTAGTGAACCGTAATGAACGTGTGGTTTGATTGATGATTGATACGAATGTATTGATGGAATGTTTACCTGTGTGGTATTGTTTACATGCTTTCTTATTGCTGTGTGCTGAGTTATGGAAAGCATAATACGAGTTATGTGCTAATATTAATGATATGATTAGTATCTGTGTGATACGATTGAAATGAGTAATGAGCTATGTGCGATGTGTGGATTAATATTATGCTCTGTGTGAGCTGTACCTGTGTGGTATTGTCTGATATGCTCTGTGTGAGCTGAGATAAATGTTGTGCTGTGTGCTATGTTATATGCTGAGCTGTGTGCGGAATGAATGTCATTCAATGCTGTGTGCGAATACGAATGATATTCATATTGATTATATTCATACATTTACATATCTGTATAACATGAGCCTGTGTGGCAAAATATAAAAGGATTACTGTGTGTTATCCTGGACTGCTGTGTGCGATAGTCCATATTTACAAGCTTTGCTTAGAGTTGTATGCTCAGGCTATATGTCATTCTTCTACTGTGTGCGATAGAGGATTTCCGCTGCTGTGTGCGATGGTGGATAAAACCCGGGTCATTCTGTGTGAAATTGCATTTCATTGCACTTCATACATTATATTCATATATGTATGATTGAGAATTGTTATTGTTGAACCTGTGTGGTTCGTATTCCGCTGTGTGCGATATTGAATGGAAGATATTGATCTCTGTGTGATATAAAGACGATGGAATGCTGTGTGCTTTTTTATTACTGCTCTATATGAGTTTCTTCTGATCGTTACCTGCATGGTTCGATATTAAGTATGATTGATCTATGTGATCGTATTGATGCTGTGTGCTAGATTGTGATAGCTGTGTGCTATATTATGAAATGAGTTGTGTGCTAAAAGAAGATAAATCTATGTGAAATGAATAGGGAATAGCCTACGAAACAATTACATTAAGATAAAGAATGTTGTGTGCTAATTATCTTAAACAAAATATAAATAGGCTTTTTCCGAGAATAGTACATCTTTGTACTGATCAGCACATCCTCGTGTTGAATATTAAAGTTGAATATGAATCAACTTAGATTTTAATATAGTAATTAAATATCGGGGATGAAGGTATGAACACGTCCTCGTGTTCATCAGCACACCTGTGCTAATTGGACCCCTGCACTTCATTTAAACTTAAATTGGGTTTACACTTACTGAATATATCTTTATACTCACCTCTTTTGTTTGTTTTAAATGATTGTGCAGGTATAGCAGGATTTGCTGCGAGGAGGATTCGAGCACGTATTTCACGAACATGGATGATTTTGAAAAGATGTTGTAAAAAGAAGTGTATATATGTTTACATTTCATATTGTATTGATAATAACTCTTTTCTATATCCATGTTTGTATCGTAACTGTTTGAAAGGTTTGGATAAATGTTTTCTTTATTTTTGAGATTTGAAATTGAAATCAGGATTGGTTTTGAATATTTAGAAAATAATGGTTTTAATTTTCAGTCTCACACATGGAGTGACCGAAACAGTTTGCAAATCTTTCTAGAACTACTGACATTATAAGTAGGAGAGAGTCTCATATAAATTTCTTCATTAAGATATCCATAAAGAAAAGAATTATTAATGTCAATTTGAAGAAGGGATCAACTATTAACAATAGCTAAGTGTATAAGCATGCGAATAGTTAGCCATATAGCTATGGGAAAAAAGCTTTTGCGATAATCAATAAAACATCTTATACTTAATCATACTATTAACTAAATCATTAATCAATTGAAATACGTATAATCAAAAATGTTTTTTTATCCTTCCACATTCTCAGTCTTATCTGTTAATAAATATCATTGGTTAATTGAAAAGTGAAATGGTAAACTTAATTGAGCAGTAAGGGCAAAACAGTGTAAGACCACGGCCTGTGTTGCCTGTAGTTCATATGAGTACGGCTCGTGTTGATCAACACTCATATGGCCACGATCTTGTGTTGATTCAAAACGACCTGTGTTCATTCAAAATGGCCAACGTGTGACGCCAAAATTTTACAAAATTCTTTTTTTCGAATAAATAGGATTTTCACACCATATTTTTTTTCTTTTAAAACATAATTTATTTAATTGTAAATCAGAGTATTTATCACACAAATATTTAGTAAATCGTTTTACAAATATTTTTCATAAATGCAGAAGCTGGTAAAGCATTTAGAACAATATGTGAATAACCGGGTTACATGCCATTGAAACCATTTTCATAAAAGAAAAATATACATGCATGTAATCCATACGATCAAAACCCTAAGAGCTCGACCCTCCGTATCGCACCGCTAGCCTCGCCGATCTCGTTGTCTCGTCTCTGGTACCTATTAATCTGCACATAGTCCAACAATGACAGGTGAGTATATTTTATATACTCAGTAAGGCATCCCTTAACGTCTCTACATGTCGGGGTGCAGGGGAGACTTCGGCCATCCCGGCCTTATCCTCCCTCAAACAACAATGGCGCCCTAAAGCCATTCCACATCAAGCATACACATTTTATTTATCACCATTTAAGAATTTGTTTCCTCGAGAGAATCATCCTCAACCACTATCATTCATTACGTGTGAAATTGAATTCATTTAAATCTCAACGAGTCAGATTCATAGTGTCGAACGGTTTGGGGAACAGTTTAGTAAACCGTTCGCCAAACCGTTTGGTCCTTCTGACCAGATGCTACCATGGGAACGGTTTGGGTCAAACCGTTCCTCAACCCGTTTGCAAGTTCTGGATTGTGCAAGAAGTGAAACGGTTTGGGAAACGGTTTAGAAAACCGTTCCTCATCCCGTTTGGGATCCCTGGTATTAAAACTCAAGCGGAAACGGTCTATGAAACCGTTTCTCAAACCGTTTGAGTCCCCTGCACTCAAAATCTCAGCACTTCTGCACTTAATTGTTCAACAACTCTTACGTCAACTTCACAACACGATATCATTCATAAACATCTCATCATAGTTAATCTTTTCTTACGATTAACGCACCACAATCATACACAGTTATCCGTCTATATAATTCATACATTCATCCATAACCATGTTCACCTACGCATTCACTTCATTCAATCAACCATTATTCACGTTAACATATACTCCACTAGAGTTCATCTCATATCAACACAAGATCATATTCATCCATATGCCTCATTCATACACGTATAAGAATTCATATCGTTAAATCACAAATGTATGCATCTCATAAC
>CANYCX011621094.1:0-11670 GCA_948193385.1 Breynia disticha f. nivosa | reverse complement strand
TCTTTTATTAAAAAATTTTACAATTTGTATTTCTTTAATAAAATTTTAAAAAACGAATTAAACCAAAATTTATTTATTTAAAATTAACCTCTTTAAATTATTTAAATATAAGATTATTAAATGTTAATAATAATATAAATGTTATAAGTCTAATGCAAACCACTTGCTATATTAAATATCTTTCATATTTTATTTTGTTGGATAAGAATGGAAAGTTAGTGAAGGGTTAAATTAAACTGTATTAATTATGCAATATATCGACAAAAGAAGAAAAGTAATAGCCGAAAAGAAAGAAAACTTTTGAAAAAAGGTCACTTTCAGAGTTTTAATAAAGTCAATTAAGACTAATGATGTTTAACTTTTATGGATGATCTTCCAACTTTTCACCTTGAAAGTTTCTTTTTTGTACTTTTTAAAATAAAAATGGCCTACAATGATTAAGCTTCGTTTTTAGGTGAGGACGGTCTCATCTAAAGTTGGATTATATAAATTTACATTTAATTTATTTATTCATTATATAATATGTATAAAATTATGTAATTTAAAAGATAAAAAGTGATAATATTTTTATTGTATAATAAAAAATAAAATTGTTTATAATTTTACGTAGTAAAATTGACAAGTTACATAGTGTCTTTAAATAATGATTGATTTAGGTGTCATCACCTAAGAATTAATTAATTGATGATTAAAACCAGTTACAAATTTAAACATTTACAAATTTTAAGTAAAAGAATTTATATTATCATTATATTTTTGCTTTTTATAGAATCTTTGTTCAACATTGCAACTTTTTATGATCAATGTATTGATTTAAACTCAAAAGAAACAAAAATAATGTAGACTACTTTTGATAATTTTTCACATGATAATACGATTTACGAGTACATGAAACAAAAAATGTATGACATAAATTTAATTTTTGTAATATTTATGTCATAAATAACGATGTTCGATGAAAAATAATACGATATAATTATGAAACAACTAACATAATGCAATTCAGAAAATATCATCAGTTGAGGGAAACCTCATGGCCATATAGTCGAAATATAAAAATACAATAATATCAACAGTGTCGATGCTAAAACGACGACGTATGGTTGCATGCATATCTACATTTCTAATGCTTTGTGTCCTGATAATAATTATTTGGTTTAATTAATTAATTAGTGGTGATAAGCGTGATTACATGTCTTGGTTCATACGTGTCACCATTCCAGAAGCGTAATCTCCAAGATAGAGATCAAAACGATGAGAATTAATCACAAAAATTAAGATAAAATCCATAAAAATGATGCCATTTCATATCATATGACGTTTTATGTAGTCTACCTTTGCAACAGCCACCAATTCAATTACGTTATAAACGTTACCATAATGGCTTAGCATTTATCTTATTAGTTAGGAAAATATTTTATCGTGTATGTGTTGTATGTATAATTGTTTTAGAATTTGTGTTATTTCACGTAATTATAACGGTTTTTGAGTTTTCCACGCGTTAATCTGAGTTTGAATTCATTAATTTGTTAACGTAATTTCTGTGATTTAGTTTATGTGGTCCTTCAAATATTTTCATCATAACAGAAGAAATTGTAGCGGACTTTGAGGGTAAAATACGTTGTTGTTCTTGTGTTATATATGTAATTATTTTTCAGTTTATGTGTTATTTCACGCTATTGCAACAATATCCGAATCATCTACAAATTATTCAGAGTTGATATTTCTATTAATATTTATTGATGTTGCGTCCATAATTTAACTTTTGTTGCTTTTAAAATTTTTAAATAACAAATATCATGTCAACAAAATTAACGCAAATCGTAACTTACACTGTAAAAAAATTATGCTATTTTTACAGTCGCGTAACAAAACACATAAACCGAGAAACAATTACACACATAATATAGGGACAACAAACTATTCGACCCCATTAGTCATTATATAGCATTAATGGAACCCACAAAGTGTTAGTTGAACTAACAATCCAACCCTCACATGAAAGCTTGAACCCAGGTTCGAGTCCGAGGAGAGTCGCCCCCGTGAGGGAGGAGTCGTGTCTCTCACTCCGAACCCAGATTAGTCTCAGTCAATGTGTCGGAGATACCGGAGGTTCAGACTAAAAAAAATATAGCATTAATGAAAGAAGCACCAATACACACACAATATTGTCAATTAAAGACACAAGGGTATTTTATCACGTAATTAAGCATAATTATATGCAATTTTGGTGTGAAAGCAACGTGACATGCTTTGATAAAATCATGCATGAACTTAATATTTTTTTTATGGTCCTGTAAATAAAATAAACAAAGAGAAAATTGGTTGGAAATAATATATAAATTGAACATAAGTAAATAGGTGTGCCAATGAAATGAAAATGTGTTGTAGCTATTTAGCTTAGACATCTTAATGTTAGTGACGACGTTTCCAGAAATCACATTTTAAATTCATTTCGTAAATTTAATATTTAGGGTTTTGATTAGCATGAAAATTAAAGTTGTCTCATTCAACTAGACATTAAAACTTGTAAAATAAATGAACTTGGTCAAATATTATTATACTCTAAAGTCGTGGATAATGTAATATTTTAATAAAAAATTACTTTTTTCGTTCTATTTTAATATATATTATATTTATATAGATAATTTTGATATATAAATAATTTTTATTTTATGTATATTATTTAAAATTTATTTGTATTTTTATTAATTTAGTAACATTATTATTTTTAATGCAAATTTATTCATCAAAGTGATTATTATTTAACTATAATAATTCATTAAATGAGAATAAAATTATAAAATTATATAATCATTAAATTTAAATACTATTTTTTTGAATTTTTATCTGATTAAAATCGTCTATGAATATGAGAATAAAAAAATATTATACATATTCTAATTTATAAATTATTGTGATTGAAAGCTAGAACTTCCCAATAAAAAAAAATTATATATATATAATTATCATTAGAAGATAATTAAGAATAGTTTAGCTTAATCGTAGGGTAATGTCTCCAATCCTGTTATCATGGCAACACCATAGATTGTGTCAACAAGTTTAATTCTAGTTTAGTAGCCTAATCATCTAATTAAGAACATTAATTAGTAGTAGTAAGAAAGAGTCATGCTTACTAAACCAAAGAAAAAACAAAGTAATTAACAATATTAATTACTACTTAATGAACTTAATATAGTAATGAGTTGGCCAATATTAGGGTTTGCTTATTGGATGGGTTACCCAAATGAGTTGGGTACGTGTTCACGTTGACTAGCTACCATGCACGACATTATAGATAGAGATTTTGACAATTTTCTTACTTCAAGGATGAAATAATATATTATATGATTTAAATATTGAATTATTTAATGTTTAGTCTTAAGGAAGGTCCAATAATATTCTCTTAATTGCATTGTTTATTGTAAGTTTAGATACGAGATCCGATGTTAGGGTGGATGGTGTGCTACTATTTCTAAATCGAGCTAAGCATGTATATATTTTAACCAAATCCTTTGGAAAAACTCGTCCAATTTCCATTAGAGTAACGAAGCTAGGCACAAGTTAGTCGTGTCGTAATTTTGTCAGACTATTTTTTATCGATTATCTTTATGAGTGACATAAAATTATAATTATTAAATTCGTGTTGCAATCATGTATGGTTGTAAAAATTGAATTGAAACTGTCGGATTGAAATCGAAACCAAACCGCCGGAATCATCTAGGTCACGGTGCGATTTCGGTTCCCAAGAACCATGAACCGCGAACCACCGATTCGATTCATTATTTGTTGAAAACCGAACCGAAACTGGAACCAAACACCCGGTAACGGTCTGTTCACAATCAGATTCCGATTCTATGAACTTTGGAACTATAAACCATTGGTTTCGAACCATTTTACACCTCTATAATCATGCAAAATCTGCTATAAATAAAACACATTATCTGTATATAATCTACTATAGGTTATATTATTTGTATATAATCTATTAATTAATCTTAATCACTCATAGTTATCATACTTCATACGAAAATCAATTAGATAGAGCAATAAAATCACTTTCCAAAACAGTTTACTCACCAAATTTTAATAACGAAAGAACTTCTTTTACAAGTAATTCTGCATGTACTTATATGTGATGATGAAGGCAACGCGTGCAGATCTACAAAAAATATAGTTTATAAGAAAGTATTTTGAAATTTGTAACAGAAACATGTTCAATAAAGTAATTTTTCATATATTCTAATTTTTCAATATTTTCTATTATATTTTGTTTAATCATCAAATACCCGACGCATCACGCGAGTTTTTGACAAGTTTATGGAATTGGTTTTGTGTTGATATGAAGAAGGGACACGTAGTGGATGCAGAGAGGAAGAAGAGTGGTGATTTGCGGGAGTAGCAATCAGCTAAGTAACGTATTGAGAGGTTAAAACGTGAGAAAAGGCAAAGATTATTGGTCTCAAAGTCACATGCTTCCATTTTCATTTATTGGTACCACAAGATGGCAATTAGGGCATCTTCTCACATATATTATTTGTTTATTAATTGGACCAACAAAATGTAATCTGCCTTGCGAGAGTTATGGCGGAACTGCAAAAAAGATGAGATTGTTTGGCCACGTATTGCATCTCAGGTACTCAACTTTGCAATATTTAACTTCATTTGTCTTAGAAAAAGTGCGTAGAAGAAATTAATTATGCTGGAAACAGTCGATGGTGTTCTGTAATTGATAATGGATGACAACTTTTACCTCGATAATATAATTAGTGAATAAATGATTAGACGGGATACAAATAATATGGATTCTCATAGTATTTATGTTATAACATATGATATTTAACAGAGAAAAACACCGGCATTATAACGATACGACAACGTGATTAGTCGCCTCTTATGGATTGATAATATAGTTTATGGAAGGGCCACTATTGACAGCTTGTAACTAGAGAAGACTGTGATGAAGCGATCTGGAATCTAGAATTTGGCATTTGGAGTATGCCATGAAGAGTAGTTGAGTACAATGATGCAACATTGAAGATCGAATAAGTTTCTGTAGTTTTTAAATCTGCAAATGATTACTTCACCAATCATATTCTGCATTATTGCTTTGTTAATATTCAGTATTACTGTCCACAGAGCTTGGTTAGATGTTCCATACCAAATACTAAAGTATAGCACTGCTCCAACATTACAACGACGAATCTAGAAATTTTTTGTGAAAACGACAAAAAATACATGATTTTAAAGTAGTGTAAAAAGAGACACCACAAAAAAACGCTATTATAAAATGCAAAAATAACAGCAATGGAACTACACGAGCAGATAAGACAGAAGGACGACCACACCCGTCCTCTCTATCTCCGTGACTTACCGCAGTGGCCTTTTTCTTTGAAAAATCAAACTATGCTGCTTTCCTTCAAGTTCAACACTTGTTTTCTCTTTCTTTTCTGTATTTGAATTCAAACCAAGTAAAGTCTCGATCTTAACAGTTAGAAGTATGCTTTCAGTCGCAATGAATGACAATGTTTTCTTATAGACTCTGAGTATGCAAAGTCCATCCGATCCATGTGCAAGACCCACCAAAAGTCTACTTCTATCCAAACATCGACACATTATTTTCCAGTGAAAATTGAAAAAGTTTGAACATGAACAGAGAAATGCACGTTTTTTATTTATCAGTAGATTTAACCAACCAAAGGATACTCAAAGAGAATATGCTGAATAAATCAAATCGCAAATTGCAATGAGGTTCTGCAATCGCTGATTCTGAGAATCGGAATTTCTACAGTTCCTAAGAATCAACCACTGGAAGAAAAAGTTTGAGGGTTTGGAAAGAACTTTCTATTAAAAAATGGATCTGTTTGAAGATATCATTTCTAGGATCTGGTGGTGTAGGATGCCATTAGTTACAAGAACACCACCTGATGGAAATATAATCCTCCGTTCTACCGCATCTGCGGCGAGATCAAGTTGATCTCCTTTCCAGTCAGTCACCTGATAAAAAGAAGCAAAATTTGTTGAATAGACAGGTTTAGTAGTAATTGCAGGCAAAATACAAATGAATGTTTTCATGGAAAGATTATATTACGTTTTGGGAGGATTCTTATTCCATTGATATCAATTATAAAAGGAAGTTCATTGTTTGGATGCAAAAAATGGAAATGATTTGGATATCACCAAAGCATGCTTGAAAGAACAAAAGTGTCACTTCAGAAAACATTCAACTAAATCAACTTGAGACACCATTGAATATATCATAATCCATCAACAATGTGTGCGCATAACAAAAAATGGTAAGACCACAGAGAACGGCTGGGATAGCGCACCTTTCCGCCAGCTTCATGCACACATATCATCCCGACAGCATGATCCCAAGCCTGGTTTAAATGAGTCGGGAATTAAGTTTCTAGTAAGCATATTTTTTCATTAACATGCTTTTGTGAGAATATACCTTGATAGTTTTATGCGATATTATTTTCTGCATAAAGACCGATGCTCTGCCCGAAGCCACCATTAGATACTTGCATAAACTGCATATAAGGCAAAATAAATAAATAAAAGATGATGACGATGAAAAAAGCTGTTATGTCCAAATTCAATTAAAATTCAAAGCTACTTATGCTTTGAAGCAACTGAACCACAAATAGCGATGTTATTGATGATTGTATACCAAATAATTTCACATCGTCCCAACCCTTATAGCAGTTGGGATCCAAGTAAAAATAAATATGGAGAATACCAAAGACGTATTAATAATCAAATATCACTACCTTCCACAACAGGCACTCAAAAGAAAAATTTCTTTGTCATCGACTCTTTCTGAATTGTTTGTTGCATTATATAAACTTGATAACGGCATTAATTCCCAGGTTTGACTGTCTGGAATACAAAAGCGTGCTTTTGGTACCAAGTCACAACCATCAACAAAGCATCTAGTCCAACCGCCACGCACTTTGACTGATGAATCCAGAACATCGGATAAACTTTTTGCCCATGTTCCACAGCCAATATGTGCTGCCATAACAATGCCTGAAAAGGACACTGCACTTTTGTGACTCTGGGATTCAGAGGTGGATTTGTTGGGCACAGTATTCTTCCAATTTGGGCAGCCCATAGCTCCCAATACGATCTCTCCTTCAACAACAAGAGCCAAACCGACCTGAAACCACAGTATATACAAGATGGAACCATTGTCAAAGTTTCCTCGTCTGTAGGAGAATTTATAAGGGAATCATAATTGGTTAGACTTACATAAAATGTAAAGAATAATCGACATTTAAAACAGAGCAATGACAAGTTTTTCGTTTTGTACTTGGTTTCTCATATTTTTTTATTGATTAATAATCAGCCTCCAAGAACTTTGCAGTTGAAAGCTGAAACTATATAACGGGATGCTGGAATGCAGTCATTAAATTGTACAAAAGTTGAAAAATATCGAGACAGCTAGCCAGATGACACGAAAACCAAAGAAAACTGGTTACTAGATCTGACTGGCTAAGTTATTTATCCAAGAACAAATGAGGACATACCACATACAGGGCATCGTTTCCTTTCAGGAATCCTTTGGTGCCATCAATCGGGTCCAGTACCTAAATTCAGTTTCTGATCATGTCAAGAAAAAAGAAGGGAAAATAGAACAAAAATCTTAAGCATAAGCTATGACAAAAAGCTAAAAAACACAGTTGTGACAGTATACAACAAATATTACAAATCTATGTCTGCAATTGTGAAAACACACTTATATATACAATCATCGAAGTGGAACTTTACAGAATGGAATTTCCCCAGAATAACATACCAAAAATCTAATGTGGTTCGTTAAAAGTTTGTAAAGATATATACCCAATACGTAGCTGGTTTGTTACCACAAACAATAGCAGTTTTGCCTCCTCTGTCAATTGCTTCAAGGACAGCAGAATGCGTCAATGGTTCGCCAGCAGAGCTAGCCTTTTCAGCTACTGCACATACTACAGAATCTACCAAATTATTTCGTCGCAGAAAACTAGAGTCCTCTTCGGCCACCAAGGGGATAGATGGAAATAATTTACTCAATTCTGTCAAAGTAGAAGATCACAAATTAAATTGATTCAATTTAAGTTAGATTCACTATTTGGTGATGGAAAAATGACAAGACCTTTTTTACATATAAGCTTTATAAGACAGATACATGATGAATTACTCAAAGAAATGCCCTAATGTTCTTCCAAAACCTCTATAGCTCATTTCATGTGAAACATCAAAGTTTATAACTGAACAGATAGATCAAAGAGGTATAACGATAACTCGTCTTCTGGAAATTATAAGTGCGTTGAGCTTAATCCATATTTATATCATGTAAATAATTCACCAATGCAACAAACTCATCACCCACCAAACGTTCCAAAATCTAAACAAAATGTTCCAAAATCTAAACAAAGTTGTCATTTCCTCAATTCAATAGTTTCTCTTCTACAACTTACTGAACATTATTACAAAAACCAGTCATCACCAACAACAAACGCAACTTATTAACAATTCCACCAAGTTCAATCCATAAAACAAATTAACATAAAAATCTATAGAATACAAATACAATATAATTAAAGTAAAAAAGAAACAGTAACAAGTTGACAAATACCCAAACTCACTAGAGCCTGAACTCCAAAATCAGCAACCGTAACAGGAGTATTGTCACTCTTCTCAACAATCCTTCTATCACTATGCAACAAAGTCCTTTTCACCTATATATTGAGACAACATTAAAAATAGAAAAAATATATTTAATCTTCCACAATTCATATTATTGTAATTAAATAAGCCAAAATAGCAAACATATTATAAAAAAATTACATCAACACAAAGACGACAAGCTCTCTCGACTACATCAACCGCAACTTGTAGCTCTTTCAAGTACTTGGCATTCTGTTTCGGAAATGGAAGACTCGATCTTTATAAAACAAAGCAAAAATTAGCATAAGGTTAAGTAGTAATGAAAATATAATTTATAATAGAGAGAGTAATGAAGAGACCTTACAGTGGAGAATCGTAACGGAGAGAAATTAAAACGGCGTCGTTGGAATTGTACGGTTGAGATTTGATGGATTGATTGTAGGATTATCATGGCGGGAATTTTAGTTGACAGTTATTATCCCGCAAAGGGAGAAATGCTAGCGCTACGGTGACCCTGTGGGGGCAGTTGAGGTGGTGTTGTGTGACTGGTTGTGGTTTGCGGTCACCGTACCGTTTCTCTTTGGAGGATGGAATGTTTTTGGGCTTTTTCTTCACTTCTAGCCCCAGCTTATGGACGACTGGCATGTGTGTTTGGACCACTGTCGTTTGGGTTTAAGCAACTTGAACAAAGTACATATTTGACACTTTAAAATAGCTAGTTTTCCTATTTTATGTCATTAATCATTCTTATCTCTATTTTGTTACTCTTATTCCTATTTTCCACCTCAACTAAACTTATCCCTATTTTATCACCTCAGCTATAATATATATTTTTTTATATTTAGGTATTAGTGGAAATACAACCATATCAAGTGACATTGTAGGAAAATATTTTCAAAGATGGAATATATGGAAATATGACACTTAGAAAACAGTAAATATGTAAATTGACCAAGCAACTTGTTCAAGAATCCAAGTTTAATTGCATTTATGTTTAGTATTAAAATTATTTCTATATGGTCTCTCTTCAACAAAACTTTACAAATCAAACTCCCAATAATAAGTTGACACAAAATGAATACGACACACGAATATATTTTAACTGCTTTAAATGTAAATAAGGAATCTTTAAAACATTGTATTGGTTGAATTAACAGCTAAATACATAATGCACAAATGACTATCATTGCTACTTCAATAGAATTAGAAATGTTTTAATAGCACAAAATGACTAGGGCTGATAATTTCTGACACGATAACACGATTAATGAGTATACGATTAGACACGACACAAACGACACGAATTTCATTTTTATTGTTTTCATATCATAAATAATGATATTTGATAGAAAAAATCACTGACACGATTATGACCCGTCAAACCCGAATTATCACCCCTAAAAATGACTCTACTCAAACATCTCATATACTTGGATGACCATATATGTAACTCCAACAATGCATGCACATAAATTCTAAGCTAAGGATATGTGCTTATCTAAATATTTTTATAAAAAATATTAATCTATTAACTTTATTAATAATACTGATATCACTTAAATTTTGGACTTATTTAGCCCAGTCCAACTAAAAATACAGAGGCCCATAAATTAAGTCCAAGTCCAAATTTCATCTGAAGAATTTACGGATGTGTTATTCATTTTTTTATAAATAAGAGACTTCATCACACTTTTGAGGTACACTCTCTAGACTCACACTAAATACCCGATACTCTGCAGAATTTAGTACTGACTTGAGCGTCGGAGTATAATCGGGTGATCAAACCCTCGACCTCTGATCATTGTCTTTTGTACAGATTTCACAAGTATGAGAAGGTTCAAGATCATTGTTCTTTCAAGCAACAACAAATATATTTAAATTTTTAATTAGACAATAAAATCTTAATAAAAATATTAATAATATAAAAATAGTGCTATATTATTAAAAGTAAAAAAATATTATAAAAAATAATTGTATAAAAAAATTCTAAAAAAACAAATAAGCAGAGCAGAAAAATCCGACAATCCGATGTGGACACAACGTTGTCCTTATCACTTTATCTAAACACATGAGCCAACACGTGTCTCCAAACCCACAGGATTTACATTCCAACCTCGTCAGCACCAAGTTTAGTCATAACATCCATAAATCAGGTGGCCAACTCCCCTTGTTTCTCTCCAAACCCTCCTCTCTAAACCCTCTATAAATATAAAACCACGTCCAACTTCTACCATTCTCGGTTAAAATCTAAGGAAACAAAGAGTATTATTGTTAAGAGTAAATGAGCTTGAGGTGCATGAGTAGGGTTATGTACCAGGCAAGTTTAAGGGTTGTTCAGGGAATGAAAGATCAAGCTTCTAAGTGTGATAATACTTTAAGATCTTTGAAGGATTCTGCATGTTCTAACACTTCTTCAAAGCAAGCTAGAAGGTTTTCTGGTGCTGTTGATTCTACTAGTACGAGAGCTGCTAAAAGTGATAAGGTTAAACAAGCTGAGGAGTCTTTCAGAACTGTTATGTATCTGAGTTGTTGGGGTCCTAACTAGAATGTTTTGGTGGTTTTAGGAGGTAGAAAAGTTTATGGTTTGTTTTTTGTATATAGATAAAGAAGTAGTACTGGTTCTGTAGTCTGTATATAAGTATATTTACATACATATGTTTCTGAATGTTTGTATCTGAAATCCACACGAAGAGAAAATTTCACTGTGAAACATATGCTTTGTTGATTGTTCCTCCATTATCTTCTGTTTCTTTTTTTTTTTTTTCAAGCCCCAGTATCCTCGACTCACTGGGCCGAGACTAATCCGGTTCGGGAAGGAGTTGGGGGTTAAGGTTCATTTCCCTTCCAATCGACGTTGCGGGGGATCGAACCGTGGTTCGCCCTACCAAGTTCAGCCTCCATTACCACTGAACGAAGAGGTCGTTGGTATCTTCTGTTTCTTTTTTGTGACAGGAAAGGTGATTCCATAATTTCATTAACAGGTTGATAAGATTTGGTTGAAGTTTTTGTTAATTAATC
>CANYCX011620753.1:0-11088 GCA_948193385.1 Breynia disticha f. nivosa | reverse complement strand
CTTATTGAATATGGATGAGTTGAAATTGGTTGATGATGAGGCTCAACATTTGCTTGTGAAGCATAGCATGATTATCTTGTGAATGCATGAATTGGTGGCATAAGTTGTGCACGTATCATTCATGCATTGGGCCTCTTAGGGAGAAATGTAAATTAAATGATAAAGGCACTTGTGAGCGAAATGAGGAAGTGGTTATGGATCTTGGGAGCGTAATTTAACGGATAGTACTTGATATGTGCTATACTGGGACACCGTGGAAGTCTCAGTACTTTTCAAACTATTCGAGCGTGCCTGGACAAGTAAGGGAGTTGTATTTAACGGATATTACTTGATATGTGCTATACCGGGGCACTGTGGAAGTCTCAGTACTTTTCAAAGTATTCGAGCGTGCTTGGCCAAGTAAGGGCGTTATTCAAGCTAAGTAAGGGCGTAAAAATCTATGAACCATAGTACTTTATAACCACATACTCCCGACCGACGAGGGCCGTTTGCAAACGTCAATTTAGAGGCCAAGTATGGGCGTAAACTTAAATTAAATGGGATCCCAGGTGAGCCTGTTGGGAATGCATTAGATGACATGCATTCGCATCTATCATATTGCATATGTTGTGCTCTTTATGAATTTTGGATATGCATATGCTTATGTGATCCTGAGATGATCGTACTTGAGTTGTTTGTTGAAGATGCTTACTAAAAGTGGTGATATGGATTGTAAATTCTAGATATGATGGAATTAAATGCTATAAGTCCAAGTGCAAATGTGCTAGGAATGTTGTGCGGTTGTTATGAAAAGGATGATCTTGTGTTAAGAGTGTATTGGTATGTGTATGTTTTCAATGTGTTATGATGTTGAGTTAAAGTGCTAACTAATATGATCACACTTGATTATGCAAGTATGTGTGAGTGTTGAAATTCTTGCAAAATGTTGACTGTTGGTATGCTTGATAATATGGAAATCGAAACGATTATGTGGTTCGTGCTGAATATGTATAATATGTATTAACTATGGATTGCAAAATAGCTAATGATTGCTAATTGATTATAAGCGGCTTGTGTGGAAATGTGGAATATGAAACTGAATGTTAGCGTATGATGATAGGATTATGATGATCTTTGAAATGGAATTGTGCCGGTTTATATACTTGGGGTTAATTGATTATATTGAACTAATTAAAGCGGAATGTGATATGTATTGAAAAGATTGATGAATGTGTTTGAAGAAATGTTGTTTATAAAGTGAGGATTGATTTATTAAGAATGTTAAGGGCGTATGTTGCTGGAATTTGGGCATTTAAGTTAGAACGGGCTGGAGAACGGGTTGGTAAACCGTTTCCCAAGTTGTTTTATAGTTTCAAAGACAGTCCAGAATGCCCAAATGGTTTGGGAAACGGTTTGGACAGCCGGTTCCCCAAACCGTTCTATTTTTACACATTCCAGAAGGCCCAAACAGTTTGAGGAATAGCCGGTTCCCCAAACCGTTCCAATTTAGAGGCATTCCAGAATGTCCAATTGGTTTGACGAACGGTTTGGGCAGCCGGTTTGCCAACCCGTTTGGCACTATTCACAACACTATTCACAACATACAAAATTTGATTGTTTTGAGTCTAAATGAGTCTGATTGCTTGAATATGACTATCTTAACTTCATTGATTATTCTTATGATGTAAAATGACACTTATACAAGTTGTATAAATGTATGAATGCTATGGAAAGTTGTCCATTTTGGTAGTGTTGCTTATTGATTGTCAAAACTCATTTGCGTTTTAGCCTGCCATATTCAATATTGGCAGGGATTGAAGAGGACACTTATGCTCTTGCCGACTAATGCCCAAGGAACCGGTGAACCAAGGTGGCCATGCACTGAAGTTGATTTGTTAATAGATGCCATACATGGCACATGGAACATTTTATGCATATATGTGTTTTGAGCGAGTTGTATTTGAAATGAGATCAAATGAATTTCTTTTCTTGTATAACTTATTTAGTTGAAAACATTATTTCTTTTGAGGAATCTTATATTTTAAATTCCTATATATATATATGGTTTCCATTTGATTAATGAAATGTGCATGTGTTAAATTGAACATGTATAAAAAGGTTTTCCTGTATTAAGAATTTATTTTAAATTATATTCCATAAAACTTATGATCTTCAAGTCCAGGTACCATTTGAGGGAAAAAATCTTTAATAATGAAAATAAGTGGTAGTCGAATTTGGGGTCACATCTACAATGAGTAGGAACATCATTTCAGTTTCAGCCTTGGACAATGACAATTTTACTCTTGTTATTGAGAATAACAATATGAGTATTCATCATGGAAACGTGTCTTATGGATGGGATTCCTTAATAACGGTTTGTACGTCCTAGACTTATCAAGTCGTGAGGATGTTTATAACGTAGAGAATAAGAAAGTTAAATATGATGAACTTAATCTTTCTTACTTCTGGCATTGTCGTTTAAGACATGTAAGCGAGAAACGCTTGCAAAGACTCCATAAATAGTATTACATATCACACAAAGATCAAGAAAGTGATTTAGCACTAAATAAGGATTTTTGGGACATGTCGTATACTAATGGTGATATGAAAGGTCAGGGGATGAATTTGAATTGTAGTAGGGCTGTTGACACAGCTTGTCAGCTATTTAATTTTGGAGTGTCATTGTGTCTTACTAGAGACCGCCTATGAGTTATGAATTAATAAATTACTACCATTATTAAATAATATTACATATCGCACACAGACAATGAAAAACAAAAAAGGTATTTTTGGAGTTTTAACTAAGGTCAAAATTCGACTGTCGGACCAGATTGGACATTTGGGCAAATTTTGGTAATTGGTCCTAATATTGATGAAAAGCATAAATATGGCAAATCTCATATGCTTTCAAGACAAAGATTATCCATGAGGACGTGATGTCTTGAATTAACACATAAGAGAGACAAAAGTGGGGAAATAAAAGAAATTATCTTATTTTGGATATGATAAGATAAGATGAAAAGAGAATAAAAATCTCTTTTAATTTTTCCTTAATAAATGCGATAAGTGAGGGAAAGAAATGAAAGAGTTATTTAAATTAAAACTGTTCATAATCCTAATGAAGTTAGGATTGTTGGTTAAATGTTTTGTAAAAAGACAACTTTCATTCTTTTGAAACTAACCCTAGCCTTCCCTCCTCCTCTCGATTCCTCTCTTTGCCTTGGCCATAGAAGGAGAATTAAGAAATTGATTCTTTCAGTTTCTCTCTAAGAAAACATGGAATCCAAGGGCTAATCATTGGGTTTGATCATTGTAGTGCCATCCAAATCATAAGTTTCTCATCTAATTGACAGAAAAGGTGATTCGTAAGTACTCTTGTGCTAGTATGTATTGCATCAATTTATCCATGCATTTCTACCAATTCTTAATGGATCTTAATCCTATCACCTATTTGAACATTGCTCCTCCTAGCAGAGCTAGTGCGTGCCCTCATACTTATGCTCTATGATACTAACTCTCCTTCAACAGGTGTAAGTCTTAAATTTACCATATAGGGTCCATAGATCCATCCACACTCCACCGTGTTCACCAAATTCATTGTCTTCATGTTCATTGTAGTCACCTTTCAATTTTGAGGAAATGGAACATGTGCCTTTCCACTCAAGTCAACTCGGTTCTCTTTAAAAATGCTAACCATCAAACGAAGTATAAAGTGAGAAAAATTAATCTCACATCCATTCTCTAAATTCTAAAACATCTCCAAGTCCATATTGCAAAGGCAATTGTTTGTGGCTGTCTTAGGAAGGAGATTCCTATTGACAGCATAATGAAGAAGATAATAGTTAGCTAGTAAATCTATTGCTTCAATTTGGTCACTCTTTACTTTCACCACAACCAACTTCTTGAGTAGTGTCAAATTGATTTTGACATTAAATTTTCCATCCTCATCATCATCACTGGATGCATCACCCGACACATGAAATCCAACCTCAACACCAGTGGCCTCATATTAAATAAAGAGCTGAGGGTAGCCTCATTAACCTCTAAAGGTTGTTGCTTAACCAAGTTCTGATCACAAACCCATCATTTTCATCTCTTTTAGTGGTCAAAATCACTTAAAACTCACGACAAAGATCCTTATATATATCATCTATAAACCCAACAACACTAAATATTCCCTTAGCTCTAAAATCTTCAAATAACTCAACATATTTAGAACATAGTAGGTTTTTCCTATTAAATGTCATTGATGGTGTAAGATTTTTCAAAATTAGTACCTTATTATAGACATCTTGTGCTCTCTCATTAACAAAGCGTGGGTTGACCTCTACATGCTTCGATTTCACTCCTCCTCGTGAGGAAAACCAACAATAACCCTTTGGTATTGCTTTTCTCCTTTTTTGATGTTGCGATGGTGAAGGAGGTTGTAAGTTTTTATTAAGACCAACTTGAGGGGTTTTGTTCTTGTCATCTAGAGGAGAAAGAATGATAAAAAAACTTAGGTTCTTGGAGGAATGTGCTTGATTTGAGGGTTTTGAGAGTGTGAAGAAGGGAAATGTGAATGATTAGGTGAAAAGGGGTAATTGTTCCTCTGTTCTTGGTGAGGATTTGAGGTTTGGAAAGTGTATTTTGGGGTTTAAGAGAAGGAGGGTCGAGGGAATTAGGATTTTGAGCAATAGGGAAATGGGTTGGTCGTGCCTTTTCATGTGTCTTAGCCCATTCTAGTCAATGAAAGAAAGTCTTAGTCGATCTGCATGTCAAAATTTAATTAACGAACAAAATATTAGTCGAATAGACTAAATTGCAAAAAATCTTTCTAAAACTACTGACCAGAATTCCAGTCAACTAGATATAGTTCTACTTGACCTGAGGGATTCCACTCGACCAATAATTTTTCCAATTGAGTAGACTGTGCAGACCTGATTCCAAAAGCAAAAATGCTACAGTGTTTTAGTAACCTACTAAACTAGACTCTTTCCTAGTCAATCAATAACTTTGTACTCGAGTAACATATTGAAAGTTACTTGACTAGCATTTTGTTAGTTGAGCACATTCATCCAAGTGCTAACCTTATATAATCTAAGTGCAGAAAATGACTAGTAGCTCAAGTGCAGAGTGTACCAAAACACTGATTTCAATGTACGTGAATATGCAACAATGATGAAATGAGAATTTCATAAAATGTAATACTCACTAAAAAGAGTTCATATGGCACATGCTGAGTCTTAACATAATATCTTTGAAAAAAAACTACTTTAAGTGGCTTAGTTAAGATATCCATGATACGAACAAATATTCACATTTATTCAACTTATTTTAAGTTGATTTTCATGACATTTTATTAGATAAACCATATGATTTTGTAAGCTTAATCTGGGACGATTAAGGAACGTGAAGATTAAGGAACGTGAAGATTTCACTATGATTTGATGGAAAATAATGGCATGTAAAGATGGGTGATTTTGGAGGAACAATTGAAGAGGAAATTAGCTAGATCCGGGACATCATTTGTGGCCGCAATATTGTCATGATCATGCCATTGCAAGTCATAAAAGGATGAAGAAAAGGAAAAATGTTTAGAGCTTACAAAGCAATGGATTTAGATGGAAAAATTCAAGTCACATTTGTGACATCCAAGCATCACAAATTGAAGCTCCATATCCTACCAAACATGAATTTATTTAAGTCAAAAATATGGCAGCTTATATGCCATGATCAGGACAATAATGCATAATGAATGAAGGCTTGGATTGGCTTGAACATGACACCTGAAGTTGGCCAAGAAAGTGGGCAGCAACTTAGTCACGAATTTGACTAAGTGTGCACAACGAATGAAGCTTAAACCCTCCTTAAACATGACTAAATTTAGAGAAATTTTGGCCACCATTGTGAGTCACCAAAGTGACTCAAAATAGTCACGAATGTGACCAACAATTTCATCACAAATGTGAATTAAATGAGTCACGAATGGAGAGAAATATTGGTCAGGAAAAGAGTCACGAATGTGACCATCTTTGAACCAAGTTTAGAGGCTAAAATTGAGAATTTATGTGGCAAAACATGTACAGAAGGTGAGTCATGAATGTGACTCACCATGATCACAAATTGGAGAAGCAACAATGTATTCGTGACACTTGAAATGCAAGGAAAAAATGGGCAGAAAGAGAGTCACATCATGAATGTGACTTTCTTGGATCACGAATTGGGGGCTCAAATGTGCCATTCGTGACTCACTTTAGAGATGGATTTTTTTGCCAGAATATGTGTCAGGAATATGACTAATTGGAGTCACAAATGGAGATCTGGAAATGGCAAACGAGACTCACCAAATATGCTCCATAATATCCTTAGTTTGAGTGGTTTAAGTGGGGGCATTCTTGACACTTCAAAGGGGATTAAAAAAGAAGGCTTATAAATAGGCTTTGTGTAGGTCATTTGAGGGGGTCTTTTGACCACCATTTTCTACAGAGGGTTTAAGGCTTTAGAGCAATAGTTTTGTCTCTTTTTCTTTCATCTTTATGTGTCTTTTCTTTTCTTGTTTATTACTCTTTTACCTAGCCATGTTAGGCTAAGGCTTTGATAGGGTTTTTTCTTAGATGTAAATAGAATTTGCACTTGGTTTATTTATATGATACATTGAGGCTTTATATTTGAATGATTTGTCTTTTGATTGATGAATGTCTATTTAATGGGTTTTATGGAAAAATGATAGGGTAGGCAATAATGATTAATTGTTTAAAATGTACCTATCCTTTTGTTATAAAAAGAGCGAAGTAAATAAATTAAACCTCGCAAATAATCCATTATAGTGATAGGTTAGGATTTTATCTTATTGTACTTTGATTAATCAAGTGCTAATTTAGGACATTTGATTGAAATTGTTAAATTGTTTGTTGTAAGCAATCCAATCCAGAGTTGCAAAAGTTTAGGGATAGGAAGGCTAGGTCAAGTAGTGTTAGAGCTCAACTGGATAGAGATATACCAATTGTCTCAAACGTGTTTGATGAAATGCCAAAGTGAATATTGCCTTGCTCGTTAAGAACACAATTATAAGCATCTCAAAAAGGACTCTTAATTGATGATAGCACGAGAACATTGCCATTAACCTCAAATCATTAAGTAACCAAGTGTGAAATTTATTGAAGTCTAGGAAAGCCTAATCTTTTATTTCATTGTTGAGTCTTTATTTTTAATTGATTACCTTTATATTTCCTTGTTCAAATCTAAACCCAAAAAATCTCGTTTATGTTTATTGCTTTCTTTATTTTTCTCTATAGCACTGAAGCGATTTAAATATGACGTTCCTCGAGAGATTTGATCCCTGGAGGCATACTTTCACGGTAAAACTATACCGATCTAGTGCGCTTGGTAGGCACCGATCAAGTTTTTGGCACATTTGCTAGAGAATGACGTATTATTTATTTTGATTTAGTGCTTGATTATTTTACTAACCTTGTTCTTTATTGGTAGTTATTGTTTTTGTAGGTTAATTATTTTTGGATCATACATGGACATAGCCAGGAGGAGAATTCGAGAAATATCTATCGATTATGATTCGGGGTTCAAATAAAGGGGTCAGTGCACCAAGGGGGAGTTCCTATTGAAATGGGCACAGATCCCATATTTTTTAAAATGATTAGAATTCTTGATGAGGCTGATGAGAGATAAGCTCTACTGTCTATTGGTGGTATAGGACATCCCCTAAGGGAGATTTTGAGAGATTTTCAGAGGCCAATTTTAAGGATGATCCGATCATGCATTGTTTTGAGTCCAGCTATAAGTAGTTATGAGCTTCGAGGGGTAGATGTTAATTTGTTACCTTCATTTCATGAGTTAGCTTCGGAGGATGCTTTATCATTTTTGTGAGAATTATGCATCACTATCCAAACCTTCCCTTTAAATGGTTTAAGGGAGGATGAGCTGAGAATGAAATCGTTGCCACATACGCTTAAGGACAGAGAAAAGTCTTGGCTAATCAATCTTCTAGGAGGTTCCTTTAGGAATCAACAAGTACTATTTATATCAAAGGACCATAGAACTTAGGAACTAAATTTTTACCTTTGCTGAGTTAAATGGAGAAGCGTTTGATGAGGCATGTGTTTCTTACACTACACCAAGTGATAGGTAGATGAGTTGTGTGGAAATTCAAGATGCCAACTTTGTAAGTGTTGGATTTAACCAACCACCTCGAGTCACCAACCCATATCCCAACACTGATTACCCAAGGTGGAGGACTCATACTTACTTTGAATGGGAAACCGAGATGGATTACGAAATTTCCCCACCTCCACTACCAAACTACCTCTCTTCCTCATATTTATCAAGAATTAGTGTCAACATATATCCCTAATCATCTATATCAAGAACTTTTGTGTCCTTCAACCAAAGTTTGGAGAGCTTTATGGAATTACAAGCTTCAACTAATAAGTACACTCTTGTCGGTTTGCAAAATTTGGCATGTCAAGTTGGGTACTTGGCTGAGAAATGGGTAGATAATGAAAATTACAAACCACCTAACATACCAACTAAGTAATAGGAAGAGATTGAAGATGATCAGGAAATGGATGCTAGTGAAGGCAAAGATGACATGACAATGAAGTTTACCAAGGAAATTAAGGAGGGTTATTTGATGGCTGAAGTGATAGATTATTTGGTGTATGGAGGTGAGGTTTCACAAACAACTACACCTTGGGAGGAAACATTTATAAGTAAAGGTGAAGTTTGGCTAACTGTGGTCATAATGAAAAGAGTAAGAAGAAGAAAAGATTGAAGTGCCAATTTTTTGGAGACAGTTGAGGATAATGGCGCAAGGAACTCGAGTAATTCTACCCTTAAGAGGCAATCAATGTTGATAGGGCCTAAGGAGCACAAGGTCACCTTTGCGTATAGTAGACAGAAGGCCAAACCACCAGAGCAGTGTTCATTCAAGATCTACCTCCGAGAAGACGTAAAACTATGCGTGTTTGGAATGACGTAAAACTATTCGATTAAATAGTTAACCATTTAGTGCATCACTTAGTTGCATTAACATTTATTTTATTTCTTTTATTTTTCCTTCAACTTATATGCATTAATCATATAATGGCACGTTTATTTTTATGTATTGCATCTTTATTTCTTTTAATATTTTTGTGTTGTCCACAACCTTATTTATTTTGCTTTTTATAAGGAATGTAAATGGATGGATGCTTTATATATATATAATGAAAAGCGCACGTTAAACTGAGAGAAGATTTCTCTTTCCTTTTGTGTTACTCTTTACGTTACAATTTTCAATTATTTTCCTCAATTATTTCATAATTGTATATATTTACGACATTGAGGACAATGTCAAAATTTAGTGTGGAGGAGGGATGATATGTTTAATTTCCATTTCATTTGCAAGTTGGGGATGTGCATGCTTTTAAAGTGAAAAAAAAGTTTTCAAAATTTTTTGCACTTTCATTGTGAATAGATTTGTGTTATGGTTGTATTTAAATTTGAGTGAAATTGATAAGCAATGTATGGTTGAAATCATTGAAAAGATAACTTGTATATAGTGGCGAGTGTAGGTACATATTGCAATTGAGGACCTTGGACTTGGTCTTGAATTTATGAGCTTAAGTGTTTGTGTGGGATAATTGTTGAGTTTGGTAAGGGATGTAACATTCTGAGAATTTTTCGTCTTAAAATTATGAAAAGTAGAAATTTAAACATCAATACATAAAGTTTGATCAAAGGTTGATAGGAAATAACCAAGAAAAAGAGACAATTGCTGCAAATGAAAAGTACACGTTGTGGGAAGTAAAGTACACGTAGTCATCATGACCACGCGTACTTCACTATCCACAACATGTAGTTTTCAAATTTCTAAAAAAAATATAATCGATCAATCGAGAACTTCACAGAAACTTAAAATATAAAACCTCAATTCTAGAACAAAAGAGAGGAAGAGAGAGATGAGAAAAGTGAGATTTGGAGAAGAAGAAGTGATTTTAGATTAAGCAGACATCCAACCTAAATTTATAAGGTAAGTAAGTATAGAGGTTTTCATTTGGTTTATACTTTGAATAAGTATAAAGGTTTTCATTTCGTTTGTACTTGGAATGGAATGATGATTGTATGGATTTCAATAGTATTTTTTTGCTGGAAATGAGGGAATTAAGTGGAAGATATTGGACATTATGTAAGGTATATGATATGGATGCCTTTAGGAAGAAGGGTTTTAAGGAATGAGTTGAAAGTAAACGATGTTTTAGGGTTTACATAAGGTTGATTGCTGAAATTGTAAACCTTGTTCATTTCATGTGTTGAATGGAAATTAATGCTAGACAACTATGTTATGACATGATTAGAACATGAATAATACTAGATGGTGTGAATTAGCAAAGGTAATCCTTGAATGAATGGAATTTGGTAAGACTAATTTATAAGGAAATGGTGAAGAATGGTTGACTTAAAGTTGATACGTAATGCTTTGATAAGTTTAAGTAAAGAATCAATGTTATAATGGTTAGTTGATGAAGTGTATATGATTCATTACGCACATGAGGATCTGTACAACAACTGAGTGGTTTTTGAGCCAGTGTTAGATTATTGCTTTTGCTTTATTACGAGGTAAGTGTTCCTACGCCTACTAAATTGATTTGTAAACTACATTCTTTAGGCTTATTTATATGTAATCATAATTGGCATGTAATGATATGCTTGAGATTGCTAGAGTTAGATGAATCATATTGAAAATGAATAATTTGAATGGATTTATTTTATGTTGAATTGGTTAGTTTAGTGATATGATAAATGTTTGACAAGTTAGTGATCCGTATACATATGTGGTATGTTTTGATAGATACATGTTGATATGAGATGGATGGTTTACCTATGTGGTATTTCATTGAGATCTTGACTTCAAATTGATTAAATACCTGTGTGGTATTGTTTGAAAGAAACTATACTCTGAGTGAGTTTTATACAGGCTTTCTTATTGTTGTATGCTGATATAATAGAAAGCATGAATTATGATCCTTTATGGTATATGTTCTACTCTGTGTGTGCTATACTGTGTGCTGTGCTGTGTGTTGATACAAATATCATTCTTATATTGGGAGTTAATACGAATGTCATTACTAT
>CANYCX011619095.1:0-15644 GCA_948193385.1 Breynia disticha f. nivosa | reverse complement strand
AATCCCTTCACTTCACTCCTGCTCTCAATCATGATTCGTAGCATACCCAATCATACCCATACTTGTCAACCTTTTACGGCCACGTTAGGCGTATGTCAAAGTACACTAAAAATCACAACAAGACACACAGTGATTTCCAGTATAAGGATAACATTTGACATTGCAAATGGTGATCGCTCTCCAAGTATAATGCTCTACATTATACCTATGCACTTTGCTAGATATCCCGAATATCTATGAACCGTAGAACATGATCATCTACAAAGTACATACTAGTCTTAATTCATCTCTATTCCCATAGAAACAAGCGACTGGGGATATTTAGAATGTTAATCTAAAAAACTTCCAGGTTCAACTATCAAGGTCCTCAACCTTGATACCTCAAACGTATAATTAACATTCTTGGATATTTTATCAAACAATATACCACAGGTCAATACATCATAAGATAAAATAATGCCTCATAATTTTATTACTCAATAATAAAATTTACAAACAATGCATTGGGCTAGGGCTTACACTAACACTAAAATACCTTACCAACAAGTACTTACGCATTAACTACCTTGGTAAGTGTTGTACTTACTTGGTATTTAGTTACTCGTGTACATGTGTGCTATGTGTTGATTTTGCAAAGTGGCAGTAGCTTGTGGGCGGGACTTCTGTTTTGGTGGTACTACGAGGTGTGACACTCGCTGTTAGGTTAGCTCCTAGTGTGTTTTGGGACTTTATACTTTGGTATTTTGTACATTTATACATATGATAGTATAGACAGAGGGCTCATTCATTATTTTAAACCAAAAACCATTGTTTCTGCATAAACACATTCTATTTGTATATGGTTAATGTTGGCCTGGGTTTAATAAATGCATGAACGCCTCTCTTTATATCTTTTCTTTTGTGTGGCTATTTACTTAAAATTAAAAAGAAAAAAAGGGTGTGAATTTCAAAGATTATTTGAAAAGTGAGTTTTACAATTTGGGGTTCACAGATACAGGGTTGATTCATGCTGTGACTAGCTCGAGTAATGCCTAGATGAGGTCGAGTCATCCCAAGTCGTGGTTGAGTCTTGCTCGGATCAAGGCAGGACACAGTTGAGTCACACTCAGATCATGCTAGGACACAGTCAAGTTGCGCTGATGGAGACCAGTCCTAGCGAGACGCAAATTTCCCTCTCAAATTTGATCGACACATAGTTAAGTCATGCTCGAATCTCACCTAGATTCTATCGAGTCATACTAAGATGGGGTGAAGTCACACTAAAATAACGTTGAGACACTGTCGAGTCATATCCACGCCGAGACTTGCTTTAGTCATGCTTAGACATGGTTTGGTTAGGCAGAGAAGCGGTCGAGTCACGTCGAGATGTAGTCATGTCATCGAGTCAAGTCGAGATGTAGTCGCGTCACTCTTGGATACTGTATAGATGTTGTCACCCTCGAATCGCAACAAGATGTGGTCAAGTCACACTCATAATATACTGAGACGGGTTGATTCTCGTCCACACGGAGTCAAGTTACTCTAAGACGCAGTTAACTCAATCTCGGATAATGGCAATACGCACTCGAATCATACTGAGACAAGGTCAAGTCATGTCGTGAAAAGCACGATTCATGCCAAGTAGCAGTCAAGTTATCCTTGAATCACGTCTGGACACGGTTAAGTCACACTCGGATCACACCGAGAGGCGGTCAAGTCATACAGTGACGGGGTCGACTAACGCTGAGACAGGGTCAAACACACTCAAATCGCACCAAGACTAAGATGCATTTAGATCATTTCGAGATGTAGTTGAGTCACACTCAGATCCTGTCGAGGTGTGATCGAGTCACGCTCAGAGCCACAATTGAGTCACAACAAGAAGCGGTTGAGCTCAAGACAGGGTCGAGTCTCACTGAGATGGAGCGGAGTCACACTGAAATTGGAACGAATCATGTGAAGATTCAATCGAGTCCCCATAAGATGTGGTCGAGTACCCCAAAACACGAGCGAGTTACCTAGAGATGTGATCGAGCCACTTTGAGAGGGGTCAAGTCAGAATGAAATGTAGTCAAGTCAAGCGGAGACGCGGTGATGTCACTCTTGGATCCTGCTGAAACACAGTCAAGTCACTCTCAAATCTTACTAAGACGCAACGAGTCACGCTTGAATCATGTTAAGACAATGTCGACTCACGCCAATACGGGGTGGACTCATGCGCGAATCATGCCCAGATGCGGTCGACTAATGCTAAGACTCATGCCGACACATGCTTTGGTGATGTTGAGGCGTGGTCGACTCACGCTCGGATCACACTGGACACGATTTAGTCATGTTTATTTCACACTGAGATGGCGTTAAGTAATGCTCGAATCAAGCTAAGATGCGGTTGAATTAGGCCAAGACGCAGTCAACTCACGCAGGACATGGTCGAGTCACGTCAAGAGCCGATCGAGCCACACTGAGATGGCATCGAGTCACATTGATAACAAGCTGCATCACGTTGAGACAGCATGGAGTGATGCATGAATCACGCTAAGATAAGGTCGAGTCAAGCTTCAATCATGCTGAGACACGGTCGTGTTAAGATCAGATCACGCTTAGATGCGGTTGAGTCACATTAAGATGCAATCGAGTCATGCCGAAAATGGGTGGAGTTGTACCAAAATAGGGTGGATTCACGTTGAGAAGAGGTTAGGTCATGCCGAGGCGACGTTGAGTCACGTAGAGACAGGGTCTAGTTATGGTCAGATCATGCCGAGATGTAGTTAAGTCACGCTCTGCTCACGCCGACTAGTGTTTATTCATGCTCGTATCCAATTGAGATGCATTCCATCCACGATTGGATCATGACGAGAAAGGCTCGAGTCACGCAGAGACGGGATCGAGTCAGGCCGAGATGGGTCAAGTCACGGGGAGTCAAGTCACGCTGAGTGCCGATCAAAATGCTTTCGAATCATGTTGAGACAGGGATAATTCAAGCCGAGACGTAGTGGAGTCACGTCAAGACGCAGTCGAGGCTCACTTGGGTCACACCAAGACAGTGTGAAGTCACACTGTGATGGGGTCAAGTCAAGCCAAGATGAATTCGAGTCACGTCGACACGGGTATACTTGCACCGAGACAAGGTCAAGTCATGCCAATATGGGGTCAAATCACGATGAGACGCGGTGAAGTCACACAGTCTCACAGTTGAGTCACTCTAAGAGAAGGTGTAGTCGCGATAAACTGCAAATGATTCACTCTTCTGTCCCTCTGAGACGTGATTAATTGACGCCTATATCACGTTGAGAAACAACTGAGCCATGCTTAGACAGGGTCGAGCTACGCCTAGAAAAGGTCGAGTCAAGGTCAGATCACATCGAGGTGCATTCGCGTCACATTGGGAGGGGTGGATTCACACCAAGACATGATGGAATCATGCCTAGACAGGGCACACCGAGATACATTCGTGAAGCGGTCATGTCACCATGAGATGTTGTCAAGTGACGCTAAGACAGGCTCGTGACATGCCTAGACGTGGTCTAGCCACACCGAGATGCGGTCATGTCATGCTTAGGTCCTGCCAAGATACAGTCGAGTCAAGCTCGAATCTTACCGGGGTTGAGTTACGCCAAGACGAGGCTGATTCAAGTTGAGATACGATCGAGTAATACCAATAAGAGCTCAAGTCCTGTTGAGAGGCAATGGAGATTGGCCAAGTCACATTCGATTCATGCTCAGGTCATGCAAAGATGGGTTACGACATGCTGAGAAGAGGTTGAGTCTCATTGAGACACAATCAAGTCACGCTCGATCGTGCCGAGATGTAGTCGAGTCATGCTCGAATTACGCCGTCGAGATGGGGTCGAATAACTCTGAGACGAGATCGAATATCGTTGAAAATGGGTTGAGAATCGTAGAGACTGGGTCGAGTGACTTCGACACGAGTTTGAGTCAAGAGGATTTGCGGTGAAGTCATGTCGAGACAGCTCAATTCAAGCCGAGATTCGGTCGAGTCATGCTGAGACACAATCGAGTGATTCTCGAATCGAACCAAGGCATTGACGAGTCACGCTGCGATAAAGTAAAGCCACATAATTATGCGGACGAGTCACGCCAAGACGGGTCCACTTACACCGGGACAAGTCAAGACATGCTGAGATTTGTTTAATACATGTTTATGCGCTGTTGAGACTTGGTTGAGTCTTGTCAAGATGCAGTCAAGTAATGCCAAGATAAGGTCAAGTCACGTCTACAAAAGGTCGAGTCATGCCGAGACATAGTCAAGAAGAGGTCAAATCACCCCGAGACATGATCGAGCCACGTTGAGACTGGTAGAGTCATGCCTAAACGCGGTCTTGTCACGTGTAAATGTCGTTGTTTCACGCTCAGATTCCATCGAGATGCGTCGAGTCAAGCTCAGTCCCATCAAGACACGGTCGAGTCCCGCTTAGATCACACACGGACAGGGCTGAGTCAGGGTAAGATGAGATCGAGGCACACCGAGACAGGCTTAAGTGATACTAAGATGTGGTCGAGACATGTCGTGATGCAGTCGAGTCAAGCTGAGATGATGTTGAAATGGGGTGTAGACATGCTCAGATGGAATGTTTAAGACGGGGTCAAGTCACGCTCAGATCATGTTGAGACACAGTCCAGTCACACTGAGACGAGCTCAAGTTATGCCAAGAAGTAGTCGAGTCATGCCAATAAGCAGTTGAGTCACACTCGAATCACTTGGATTTGTGGTGGAGTCACGGTCAGAACATGCCGAGACGCTGTCGAGTCACGCTCGAATCTTGTCGAGGCGCGGTTTAGTGATACTCAAATCAAGCCGATATGCTGTCAAGTCACTTTATATTAAGCCGAGACATAGTCAAAACATATCGAGATGAGGTTGAGTCAATCTGAGATGCGATCGAGTACACCAACACGCGATCGAGTCACACCCGAATAGGGTCGAATCACGTTGAGACGCAATCGAGGTATGGTTGAGCCGGAACGAGACGACGACGAGTGAAGCCGAAAAAGTGGCAAAGTCACGTCGAGACGGGTAGGGTTGCGCTCAGATCACGCGGAGACATGGTCGAGTCAAAGCTCGAATCACACTAGTACGCAGTTGAGTTACACATGAACCATACCAAGATAGGGTCAAGTCACGTTATGGCAAGGTTGAATCAGGCCTAGAGGGGTCGAGTCACTCCTAGACGGGGTGGAGTCACGCTGAGACGACGTCAAGTTCTGCTGGGACCTGATCCATCATGTTGAGCCTCGGTCGAGCCATTATCGAATCATGCCGGGACACAATGAAGTCACGCTCTAATCACGCCGAACATGGTCAAGTCAGGCTGAGACAAGGTTAAGTCATGCCAAGATGAGGTTAAGTCATGCCGAGATGAGGTAAAGTCACGCCACGGTCGAGTCATGGAGCGGTGCGATCGAGTCACGTCGAGAAGCAATAAAATAACCCTGAGACACAGACGAGTCAAGTTGAGTTGCGGTCGAGTCACGCCGAGACACGGTAGAGTAATTTTGAGACGAAGTTGACTCATGCTGAGAAAGGGTCTAATCATATCGAAACAGGATGGAGTCACAGCGAGACAAGTTGAGTCACACGAATACGTGGTTGTATCACGCTAAGATGTGGTTGAGACGCCGAGATGTAATCGAGTCAAGTTGAGACGTTATCTAGTCATATTGAGAAGTGGTCAAGTCAATTTGAGACAGGTTCGAGTTATGCAGAGGCAGGGATAAGTCACACCTAGACAAGGTCGAATCAAATAGATACAAGGTCTAGTCACCTCGAGAAGGGGTTGAATCACCTTGAGAAGAGGTCGAGTCACCTTGAGGTGGGTCTAATCATGCCGAGAAAGTATGGTTACGAGGAGACAAATTCTATATTTGTCGAGACGGGGTCGAGTCACTGTTAGGTGCGATCATTCCATCACTAGATGCGTTTGAGTGACGCCGAGATGGGTTTAGTGACCTCGAGGCAGGGTCGAGTCACTAGAGTGGTTTAGTCATACCTATAAGTAGTCGTGCCATGCTCGGATCATGCAAGGACGTCGTCTAATAACTCTTGACTCCATCAAGATGCGGCCAAATCTCGCTCGGCTTGTGCTGAGACAAGCTCGAGTCATGCGTATACGACTCGAGTCACACCGAGACGGGGTTGGTTCATGTTGATATGTCGTCGATTCAAGCTTGGATCATGCCCAGTTGCGGTCGAGTCAGTTTTCGATGGGTTGAGTCACGCTGAGATGAGGTCAAGTAACGCGAGTCAGGCTAAGAAGGAGTTGAGTTATGCCAAAATGTGGTCAAGACACAATTGTGTCAAGGGAAAACAAGGTCGTGTTACGCTGAGATAGGGAACGTCATAGTTAAATCATGCCAAGACGCGATTCAAATAGCCAAATGGGATCGAGACACGCCGAGATACATCGAGATGCAGTCGAGGTGTGGTCGAGTCATGTCCAAATGCTGTCGAGTCAGCCTGAGAAGGGGTCGAGTCACACCGATAAGTGGCCAAGTCATGAGGAGATCTGTCAAATCAAGCTCAGATCTCACCGGGACACAGTTGAGCAACGGTCAGTCTTGTTGAGATGTAGTTGAATCATGATAAGATGGGGGTAGAATGCTGAGACGAGGTAGAGTCATCCTGTAACGTAGTCGAGGGATGCTCGTATCATGCTCAGACGCAATTGAGTCACGTCGAGACGAGATTAAGCCACGCAGAGACGGGGTTGAGTCATGTCGAGAAGCGGTCGAATCATGTCTAGACGAGGTAAAGTCATGCTGATACGAGGTCAAGTGACGTCGAGTATAGTCGAGTCACACCACGAGTGTAGTCGAGACAGGGTCGAGTCCCGTTGAGATGGTGTTGAGTCACTTCGAGACGGCATCAACTCATGCTCGCACCACACTAACACGCAATCGAGTGAAGCTTGAATCACTGAGATGCGATAGTGACATTATAGAATCAAGCGGAGATGCGTCTAGTCACTCTTGGATTGCGGTGAGGCGTGTTGGAGTAACACCGTGACGGGGTAGAGTCACGCGAAGTAGGGTCGAGTTACACCGAGATGAGGTCGGGTCACACGTAGACGGGGTAGAGTCACTCCGAAACGAGGTCGAGTCAAGTTGAGATGTAGTGGAGTCATGCTGATTCTGAGTTGAGTAACGTCGGGATGGTCGAGACAACATCGATACACACCAAGACGTTTTCGAATCATGTTAAGCTCACACCGAAAACCATGTGTTGCTGAGGCACTATTAATAAGCGCTCGGATTACGTCGAGACGGGGTCGAATCACGTAGCGATAGGGCGAGTCACATTGAGAAGCATTCGAGTCACGCTGAGACGGGGTCTAGTGAATTCGAGAGATTTGAAATGTGGTGGGGTAATTCCTAGAAGGTATCGAGTTACGCTGAGACTGTTCAAGTCACCCAAAGATGCAGTCGAGTGATGCTCAGATAATGCCAAGATGCGGTCGAGTCACGTCGAGACATGGTGGAGTCACATCGAGACGTGATCGAGTCAAGCTGAGACATAGTTGAGTCATGTTGAGAGAAGTCTAATCGCACTGAGACGAGGTTGAGTCAAGCCGAGACAGGTCAAGGCATGCCTAGAGGCAGTCTAGTTGCGATCGAGACTCAATTGAGTCACGTGGAGACGCAAGCGATTCATGCTAAGTTGAGGTCGTGTTACGCTAAGATAGGGTCAAGCAACATTGAGAAGTGGCCAAGTTTTATCGAGACGAGATTGACTCACACCGAGATGGTGGAGAGTCACCAAAAACATTGTCGAGACACGACAAAATGAAATCAAGTTTTGCTGAGATTCGATCGAGTCACGTTTAGACATACTAGAGTCATAGTAAGACGTGGTTGAGTCACACTAAGATGTTGTTGAGTTGCACCTAGAAGCGATCCAATTATGCCTAGATGTGGTCGTGTCACTCTTAGATGCGGTCGAGTCATGTTTAGATCTCGCTGAGACAGGATCTATTCATGCAGAGACTCGATCGAGTCACGCTCCCATCATTCCAGGAAGAGTTTAAGTCACGTTGAGAAGGGTGGAGTAACGTCTAGACGTGGTCGAGCCATGCTGAGACGCGTTTGAGTCATGCCGAGGCGGGGACGCGTAAAGTCGAGAGGCGGTTGAGTCACATCAAAAACCGATGGAGTCATGCCGAGATGCGGTCGAGTCACACTGATATGTGGTCGAGTCAAAAAAGACGCGGTCGAGTTAAGCTGAGACGCAGTTGACTTACGCTGAGAGGGGTTTGATTCACTTAGAGATATGGTATAGTCACATTGTTACAGCAATGATTCATGCTCGAATCACACGAAAAGATTGTCCAATCAAGCTTAGAGCACACTAACACGCGGTAAAGTAATGCTCAAATCACGCCAAGATGAGATCCAATCACGCTTTTATTGCATCGAGACGAGGTGGAGTCATGTCAAGAAGGTGTACCTAGGACTCCTAATGTATGTGACGATCGTTCAAGATACTTGACTTGTTTCAAATTGGGAAGGCAACTTTATGACTCAATATTTTATAGGGATTCAATTTAACTACGTCTTTCTTGACATAAGCTTTGTCATTGATACATGCACAACAGATATATATTGTATAAAAGCAAATGTGACAACATATCTAAGATCTATCGTAATAGTCTTGTTGATCTTCAAGCTTGTTTTCTCCAATTCTGGACGTTTTTGGGCTCTCTACTATGGTTTTGTGGGATTTGAACATCATCATGGGCATGATGTGGGCTTCTAAATCCATTCGTCAAAGGCATGTCGTTTTGTTTCTTACAATACAATACAAAGTACTTAAAGGAAATTTATAGTAATCGTAGGCCCATGAATGCGCCATGCATAATCATTCAGCACATTGAAGCAAACATGCATGACAATAATCATTCATGGATCAAACAAAGTTTGGATTTAAATTAAGGCAACCCTTATTAAGGACATTGTGTTGGTGGGCTAACTAGGATTAAACCTCGTGACGGGCTTGTACAAGGCCCAATAGGCTCATTGAAAGAACAATATCCTAAAAGCCCTAACACATGCTAGATGTCCTTCGTGCATATGGACACTAAAGCAAAATTTCTATTTTGCCAATTTCAACAATATGTGTAGTGCCCAAAAATATGTTAGAATTATAAAATATAGAAAATAGGTATATAACAGAATTAAATAGGAGAAAATGGAGTTAAAATTAGAAAACAGGAGATGAGCACAGGCCGGGCACCGTCGTGGCACGACGTCGTGCCCCTGCCACTATTGGGAATGATATCACAGCTAAAGCACGAGATGTGCTGAACTCGTGCCAAAAAGGTAACACACGACCATGGGCACAGGCCGTGCCAAGGGCGTGTTGTTCTAAAATACTAGGTCGCAAGTTATCATGTGAGAAACCCATTGGAGACAAAAATGTGATACGTCTTGACTTGAACTGCGCAAAATGTTATGATATGATTTAGAGATGAATGAAGAAATGTGCTTATGAGCTTATATGAAATGTTGAATAGAGATGGCCGTTAAAGTTGACATTCAATGCATGATGGCATGACAATGCGCTTAATGATTGTTGGTCGTAATGAGTTGCATGGGAATCAAAGGTTGCATAAGAATATTCTATGACATATGGCCGTAAAGATAAGGGTTGGGCCAAGGAAACTGCCGAGCGAGAGCTGAATGAGAAATAAGAGAAAGCTCCCAATGGTCGTAAATATAGGGCTGGGCTTGAGGAAATGAGCGAGTGCTAAATGGTCGTAAAGAGATGAAGACCCAAGGGCATATTGCATGTTATTTGCATTAGAATTACATATTGCATCCATCCTTACTACTTATGAATCTTGGGTGAAGCTTGTGTAATTAATGTGAAAGACTGTTGCAATGGAAAGTGTATGAATAACTATGGTGCTTAAGTGCATAGTTACACATGTGCTTTGGAATGTGAGTTTTGAGATGAACTATTAGTTATTGTGCATTGAATTTAATGATGTGTGATGATACTGGAAAAGGTAGTATTATGCATTACATGTTGTTTGTTGAGTGGTAGTTCTGTGCCTTAAATGTTAATATGAAATGCAGGTTCCAACAGGTCGGCACAATGAGCGTGCCAACAACCACGACCTCGTTTCTTACCACTGGACAAACAGATTTGTGGCAAGACCTCGTGCCAAGAGGGATGAGGGTCATGCTGGATAACTATCCTAATTCTAGAGAGTCGGCACAACACATGTGCTGTTAAGCACGACCTCATGCCGGACCACTAGCATAAATGGTTATAACCACAAACTCGTGCTGAGAAGCACTTCGCTCGTCCTGGACTACAGACCTAAGTTCAGAATGGTGGCACAACACTCGTGCTAGTTAGCACGAGCTCATGTTGGACAATGTTATGTGAAGAGCACGGGTGTCGTGCTCGTTGGCACACCTGTGTTTCTTGGGGAAATTCTGAACTAAATAAGGCCCAACTAAAGAACATAATTGATAGAGATTAAATAGGCACTATTGCCTTATCGTAGAATGTACGTAAACGTTATAAATAACGAATACCTATGCATTAACTACTTTGGTAAGTGTTTTAAATGCACGTACTGAGTAATTAAATTACTCATATGTTTGTGGATTGTGTTATGGTGCAAAGCGTTAGTAGTTGCAATGGGATTCTATTTTTGGTGATCGGCTAAGAGTGTGGTACATTACTCGAGGTCTGGCTCCTGACATTTTTTATTTTTATACGTTTTCCTTTTGTAAATCTATACAAACATAAGTACAGATAGATGATTTACATGCAATGATTTAAAATCAAATCATTTGCTTCTGCACTTTTATAGCTTGATTTGTATATGGCCTAACATTGGACGAGTTCTAAGTAATGTATGTTTACTCCTCTTTCTTATTTCTTGACTTGGTAAAATATTTTCAAAAGAAATAAATGGTTTCCAATTTCTATATTTTATTGGAAAAAATAAACTTTAAATTTTTGCGCGACAATATGTAACATAAATACATAAATATCAAAATTGCATAATTCATGCAATAAAATAAATTAAAAATTAAAATATTTTAAACACACATATATACACATGAATTCACTAAAGAATCAACCAAAAATTAACTTACCACATATACACAAAAATAATGCACATACTTTGTATTAAAACTTACTACAATGTCTAAAATATTTTGTGTTATTAGACCAATTAATACACTCCACAAAAATATTTTAAAATTGGAAACACTTCTGCCCTAAAATGATTCAACCTTTTTTAGTCAATCAAAACATAGTTTTATGAAACTAAAAATGTAACAATCAAACTAGTCTTAGAAACAATTGGCAATGTTTTAAAATCACGATAAAATTTTCAAAATTTTAATTATGGCCAGAACTAATTAACATTGTTAATTACAGCCTTAAAGTTCAACTAAAAATGTCAAACACAATTTCATTTCATTTAAAATCGTTTTTGCATCCAGTCTTACAACATTAGGTCATAAAAACATTAAAACCTGTAACAATCACACAAATTATGGCCCATTAGGTTTTAGGCTACGCTAGAGTTTTACAATCAGCCATTAAATCTCTTAATAATAACCTAATTCAGTTATGGTAGTTGATTTAAGGACTAATTAACCATAAAAACTCGTTTACATATCCAATTAACCAAAATTAGTTCATAACAAGGCAAATTGTCACATAAAAATAACATTCGATCAACATAGGTTTCAGCCATGAAACAATAATCAAACCACCCATTAAATCTCATTAAAACTGCGCTAAGTCAGTTTATAATTTTGATTTAAAACCCATATGATTATAAAATAATGAAAAAAAAAAAGAAAACATCAATTTTAACACGTGGCCGATTGTTAATGCGTTTTCATGGCAAAAACGTACACAATAATGCATGTAAGCCACTTTGATACCACTGTTAAGACTTATATAGGTCTTATAAAAGCTATGACAGCGAAAAATATACCAAAACATGCAAGAAAAACCATAGAAATATTCCAAGAATCAAAACATGCATAACATTGCAAAAACTTAACTAGTTTAGGTATTTACCGTGGAAACTAAGCGAAAACCTATCTGAAATGGTTTGAGATGAACAAATTTCATAACTAATATATATGACCAGCCTATACAGCCTTCAAAACCAAGCCAAAACGTGTCAAAAAGAAGCTGCTTGTACATAACCTTCATCCATGCTCACACATAATTGACTAATCCTTCTCGAAAAGGGTGAGTTTTAGCTCGATTGAGTTGATCGACTACAAGAAAATGGGCTAGAACGAAAGAACTTAAATTTCTGACCTTGGACAAGAGTTACGGCCTAGAATTACCCTAAAATAAAGGAGAACACTTCTCCTTATATAGAAAAAGTTTTAGAAACCTAAAAGACAGAGGAGAGATAAAAAACTAAAGATTTACTCTTATCCTTTCATTTTCTTATCCTAATTGACTTTTATTTAGATTAAGATTGATACTTGACTTCAAAATCAACTTTGAATCTGCTTAGGATTAAATTTTAAGGTGGTAATTATCTCTTTGGCAAGCCTTATTCTTTTGGATATGCTCTTGTAAATTATGTCCTAATCTATGTTTTTGATTTAAATTAAATTTTGAGTCTTAAATCAATTAGGGTTGAGCCAACAATTACAACGGATAATTAGAACAATAATTCCTCCAACATAAGGCACCACACATTTTAGGATATCACTTGTTTGATGTTGGGTACAATGATCCTTGAGCTCCAAAACCCATTCATCGATCAAGAAGCATACCACATTATGAACAATCTTAAGGAAATGTTCCAAGAGAAAAAATTGAAGACAGTGACATCGAGTAAGATGGGTTCTGATAAGTTAGTCCTCATGTGCTCAAGATGAAAGGCAACTTCGATACTCTTGAGAGGCTTGGAGCAGGGCTGAAACAAGAGCTTGTCATTCATTGACTTAGTCCGTGTCTCCTTACCATCTAACTATGACCAAGTTAGTGCGCATGTGCTCATGATGAAAGGGTACTCGAATACTCTTGAGAGGCTTGGAGCGGGGTTGAGATAAGAGCTCGCCATTGACTTAGTCCCTAGCTCCTTAAAATCTAGCTATGACCAAGGGGAATATAACACCATGACTGAAATGCGGTCGAATCACACTAAGACGAGGTCGAGTCGTGCTAAGATGGGGTCAATCATGCTGACAAGTGGTCGAGTCACGCTTAGATCACGCTGAGATGAGGTCGAATCATGTTAAGACGGGTCGAGTCATCCGAATGTTTGATTGGTACTATTCTTATACAAGTTAGCACAGTAAAAAAACAATATTAAAACGTGCAAGAACAACCACAGAAACTGTCCTAAATACGAACAATGATAATATTGCGAAAACTTAAGTTGTTTAGCAATTTCCATCGTGAATTTATTCAGAAATATTTTTCGAATGATTTAATTTGTAAGTACTATATAAGACTAACTTATATAACCTTCAAGAGAAAGCCAAAACGTGTCACATAGGAGTACTAGGTGAATTGATTTGATTGACTACAAGAAAATGTATTAGTAAGAAAAGAGCTTAAATTTCTCGACTTAGACATAAATTCAAGACCTTGAATCCCCAACACAAACGAGAATACTTCTCTTTATATTGAACACATTTTACAATACTAAGACATAGAGGAGAGATAAAACCTAAAGATTTCCTCTTATCGTTTCACTTCCTTATCCTAACCGATTCTTATTTAGATTATGAATCATACTTGACTTCAAAATCTACATAAAATCAAAACGGGATTTGAATTGAAGGTGGTAATTATCTCCTTAGTAAGCCTTACACGTTTTGATATATTTTGTACAAACTATTTCCTAATCCATATTTTTAGCTTATGTTAACCTTATTCTAATCTTATCCAAATCTCCTAATTTTTAACCTTAAATCTCTCTTTGATTCAAATTTTGAATCTTAAATTAATTAGGATTTAGCCAACAATTACAATGGGTAATAGGACGATAATTCCTCCCACATAAGGCACACATTTTACGACAAAACATGTCCTAATGTGTCCTAATTCTTATCCAACTAGGATTGTTACATCTCCACGATTAACTTTGTAATTAGTACATAATTGGAACTAACAATGAGATGGTCGTGGACTATGTTTTCATTGGGCCTATATTATGTACAATTTACACATCTACAAGACACATATATTTGTCCTTAAAATGGCACATATATATGTTCAAAATTGAAATGTCCATTTTACCCGTTTTAGACCTAGTCTTTTTGTGCGATCCTACAAGCCCATTTAAAATTGACATTAGGGATAATTAAATCCTAAAGGACATAAACAAATTGTAGCAAAATGCTTATGACAATCCAAATTAAATGAGGATGTTGTGACATCCATTTTGACCTAGTCCAATCTTACATTTACATAGTCTCTTACCTTAAATGTCAAAATTGCATAAGTTATGGAATAGTCATCCATATTTTATTTATTTCCTTTTCTAGATATTCCAGTTATACTAAACTCTTTCAGATAAATAATGAAACTCACTATTTAATCTGGGTTTTGGCACACTCTTTTGAGTTCGCTGATCAAGTGGCCAAGGCATTTTCAAGCATAAAACAATGAATACCCAAATGGTCACCCTTTACAAGAACGTTAGGCATATGTCAAAGTATACATAAATTCGTCTAAAGTTTCATTGAGATTTAAGGTCTAAGAATTCTGATGTAAGACTTGTAAATGAGAACTACTTATGACACTCAACCATGTAGTTCTCATTGGCAGATCTAAACCAAATACCATATTTTTGTGTTCTGTAGGAACGAACCCAAAAAGTTAGTAGGAGCATTCTAGTCTTAATTAGTCTACTCTTCCCATAGTAGTACCAATTAGGGATGTTTAGAATGAAATCTCTTGCTTCAAAGGCCCTACAAGCATATGCATCACGTATGCCAACTTAAGCATCGAGATACTCAATAATGGAATTCTGTTCTTTCTAAGAGTGCAAGTAAAATAGAAAAGTAACAGGCTTGGGCTTTATACCAACGTATGTTCGTCAGTTGGTCACTTCTCGAGCAGAAATCAGCCTAACTTGCTAAAGGAATTGCGAGAGATTACTAACACACAGGAGTTTGGGAGAAGGGAGAATATAAGTATGCTTAAGAACGCTTTGGAACTCATAGACGACAATGTAAGGTGTGTAAGAAAGAACCCACCAAGGGGTATATACAAGTTTAACCTCCTCAACGAACAGTGGAGATATATTAAGTCCTACAGTGTAGTTTAACTCTCTAGAAATTTCTATATTTTACACAGAAATGTCTACGTACTCCATAATGTTCCTACACATTCTAGAATCTTTATATAATGTCCCTGAGTCTATAAGCTTTCACCATATTCTAGAGTATTCCAAAACCTTTCCCAAGCTTCCAACAAATTTTTGACCAATTCTATAGTTTTTTTGAAGAGTTTGTGACACGCAGTCAAGTCACTCCAAGAGGTGGTTGAGTCATACTCTCATCCCGCTGAGGTGCGATCGAGTCACGCTCACATCACACCGAAAAGTGGTCGAGTCACTCTCGGATCAAGTCGTGGAGCAGTCAAGTCATGCTCCAATCACGCTAAAGATGCAGTCGTGTCATACTCGGAACAT